>JARSSU010047777.1:0-53336 GCA_029619165.1 Eurosta solidaginis
GTTCTGAATTTCTGTAGAAACAAACAAAAGCAGCAACTGCGATTGCAATGAAGGCAACGAGGTCGCAAAATAATAATAATGATGTTCGGTCAACACATTATCTTGTTTATTATGAGCAAAAATGCGAATAAATCGAAAATTGGAGGGTTGCTGAGTTCATATTCGGTTGCTGACTGGTCGCGCGCTCAGAGGATATCACATGCGGATGGTGAGAGAGATACTCAACAAACAAAAATGATATGGATGTAAACCCAGCAAGTATTAAGAACATAAAATACTCAGGATTTTGTATGCTGAGAGTTCGGTGCGTGTGAGCATGTTCTGTAATTTTGAAACGCTTGTTGTGCGATAGTTCTGGTTTTAGCTTTGGAGTACCAAGTGATGCGGCGGCTTTCCAATATGTACACTGGGTAGACCTAGCACCAGTAAAATAGAGAAAGAGTAAATAAACGAAGTCAACACCAGTGTTGCCAGGAAAAAATTTCTTTGGGACTAGAATCTAGAAAAAAAAGGGCTAGAAAGAGCTAAATTTCTTCAAGAAAATCAAAACCCGTTGCAAAAGAGCTAAAAGTATATGTATATTTTTCATGTAAGTTTTCACATTTATTTCAAATCAAACTTAAACAACAAGTTATAAAAAAGGTACAGTAAACTCACAAAAACATGGTGCCTTATTGAGGTTAATAATACTGTTTTTATACTCAGCTGAGCAGAGCTCACAGAGTATATTAACTTTGTTCGCATAACGGCAATCCGTAACGGCATAAACTAATCGAGATAGATATAGACTTCTATATATCAAAATGATCTGGGCGAAAAAAGAAATTCATTTAGCCATGTCCGTCCGTCCGTCCGTCCGTAAACACGATAACTTGAGTAAATTTTGAGGTATCTTGATGAAATTTGGTATGTGGGTTCCTGGGCGCTCATCTCAGATCGCTATTTAAAATGAACGAAATCGGACTGCAACCACGCCCACTTTTTCGATATCGAAAATTTCGAAAAACAGAAAAGTGCGATAATTCATTACCAAAGACGGATAAAGCGATGAAACTTGGTAGGTGGGTTGACCTTATGACGCAGAATAGAAAATTAGTAAAATTTTGGACAATGGGCGTGGCACCGCCCACTTTTAAAATAAGGTAATTTAAAGTTTTGCAAGCTGTAATTTGGCAGTCGTTGAAGATATCATGATGAAATTTGGCAGAAACGTTACTCCTATTACTATTTGTGTGCTAAATAAAAATTAGCAAAATCGGATGGCGAACACGCCCACTTTTAAAAAAAAATTTTTTTAATCAAATTTTAACAAAAAATTTGATATCTTTACAGTATATAAGTAAATTATGCCAACATTCAACTCCAGTAATGATATGGTGCAACAAAATACAAAAATAAAAGAAATTTCAAAATGGGCGTGGCTCCGCCCTTTTTCATTTAATTCGTCTAGAATACTTTTAATGCCATAAGTCGAACAAAAATTTACCAATCCTTGTGAAATTTGGTAGGGGCATAGATTCTATGACGATAACTGTTTTCTGTGAAAATGGGCGAAATCGGTTGAAGCCACGCCCAGTTTTTATACACAGTCGACCGTCTGTCCTTCCGCTCGGCCGTTAACACGATAACTTGAGCAAAAATCGATATATCTTTACTAAACTTAGTTCACGTACTTATCTGAACTCACTTTATCTTGGTATAAAAAATGGCCGAAATCGGACTATGACCACGCCCACTTTTTCGATATCGAAAATTACGAAAAATGAAAAAAAATGCCATAATTCTATATCAAATATGAAAAAAGGGATGAAACATGGTAATTGGATTGGTTTATTGACGCAAAATATAACTTTAGAAAAAACTTTGTAAAATGGGTGTGACACCTACCATATTAAGTAGAAGAAAATGAAAAGTTCTGCAGGGCGAAATCAAAAGCCCTTGGAATCTTGGCAGGAATACTGTTCGTGGTATTACATATATAATAAATTAGCGGTACCCGACAGATGATGTTCTGGGTCACCCTGGTCCACATTTTGGTCGATATCTCGAAAACGCCTTCACATATACAACTAAGGGCCACTCCCTTTTAAAACCCTCATTAATACTTTAATTGATACCCATATCGTACAAACACATTCTAGAGTCACCCTGGTCCACCTTATGGCGATATCCCTAAATGGCGTCCACCTATAAACTATGGCCCACTCCCTCTAAAATACTCTTTAATACCTTCTATTTGATACTCATGTCATACAAACACATTCCAGGTTACCCTAGGTTCATTTTCCTAAATGGTGATTTCCCTTATTTTGTCTCCAAAGCTCTCAGCTGAGTATGTAATGTTCGGTACACCCGAACTTAGCCTTCCTTACTTGTTATAGTTCATTTTATATTTATATCGTTAAAAGTAAGACAAGTATGTAAGATTTTTCACACTACTACATGACAAGGCATGCCTATAGCATTTCGCCAAAAATACGACTGCCTAAAAATGTTGCCGATGAAATTAATTACATGTTTTCGATATTTTTATTAGATTATTTAACGTCTACGGGTGGTCGAATCATACATTAAATACAAGCACGTGTGGCGATAGTCAAGTTTATGTTGGGACGACATATGTTTGAGGGCTTTAGACTTCAAAATCTTGATTTCGTTCTCGATAAATGAATTATTATTATTGCTGCATTCGTAAGATCATTTTTGTGTTTTGTATTTTAAGAGATCTTTGTGTTATATTCAAGTCATGACAGCCTTTATTTAGTCTAGTTTAGACCACTTCTATTGTGTCAGAAGACGATTCAACATACATACCTAAATTCATCATTGTTCGGGTTTGCTTTATTAAACTCATATTTGAAATGTTTCTTTCAACGTCTAGCATTATGTTATTGTGTAGCAAAAGAAGGTAAGCACAAAATCGACAAGCTCTTGGAAAGGGTTTTCATTACACGCGTTCTATAACGCTTTACACCTCATACACCAAAACTTAAAGTGCAGTCAAGACATTTTTCCATTTCGGAGATGGATATTCTTCCACTGCATTTCTAACTTAGTTATTTCATCAGTGCTATACCGTGTCTTTTTCTCATATTGTGAAATATGAAACAATTGGGGTTTCACATTCTCAATGTGAAAACGAAATTCTGATTTTGCTGAGCGCGTTGTCTATATTTGACGGCCAAGCGTTGCGTAATTGCTGCATCTAATTCATTTAATTATGAAGTCGCGACTATATATATACGTATCTTTCTTATTAATATAATTCGTCTATACATTTATCTTATTTTTTAAGTTCGTAGATATTCTTCAGAGGTGTGATGAAATAAGGTACGTTCGATTTATTATAATCTTAAAGTGTACAGAGTTCGTAACTCTTAGAAGAGACACTATGCTATGTGCACAAGCTGGAAAGCAAAGGTACAAGCTCATGACACAGTTTCTCGATTAAACAGTTTTTGTTATCGGTTGCGTACACCAGTTGTTATATCATACTATAGCGAAAGCAAATAAAACTAAACATTTCGCCGACACATATACAACACATTACAAATTCACATACGTATTGGCCGAAATAGATTTGACTCCAAAAGTAGGAGCAGCATTTAAAAGGGCCAAAAAACATAGCTAGGAGCTAAACCGGAATTTTTGGAGCTAAACGCAACAAAAAACAAGGCTAGATCTGGCGTCCACAAGCACGACAATGGCAACATCTGTCAACACGTATTAAGGGGCCAACGAGACAGCGCGTCGCATGAGAGCGACATGAAATGGCCTTGTCGCCTTTTTGCCTGCGGGCAGCAGTCGAGTGCGGCTAGCAATCATCCAGGCTGTTAGTCAGCATAGGGAGAGCATATTTGAGCCCTTTTATAGTGAGAGACACAAACGTACATATGTACGTTACTATAGTATGTAACCATTGAGTGTACATATGTACAATTTAAGACAGGATATGGCTCTTGGTAACTCTGATTTCACTGTGCTCGATAATACACTCGCATTTATTAGGGTGTCCCTCGTTGCCAATATTAACAATACAATTTGAAACAATCTACATACATACTGGTGCTTGGTTAAGTCCGAGCTTGACTCTTTCCAATTTCGAGCGTGCTAGTTTGTACATTACTTTACAACAAGTTGGATGAATTGAATGGAATTGGACACACATCTTGAAGGATCGATTGATTATTTTGTTATAAAATAAGGAAGCGGCGTCCTCCTAGTACATCAACTTTTTAATACTTCTAATCGATATATCTAACTCTAAGTACATTGACCTGGATCAAAATGATATTACGTAAATGAAAGTCATATGGGTCAGGGTCTAAGCAGTTTTAAAAACGCGAGCAGTGCAACGGCCTAGTTTTCCTCTCCGCGGGACGGCTTTTGAATCGTTATAGCTATATTTTATAACTGCCTATAAAATTTTGTATTGAAGTCGCATAGATCGAGATCTAGTTTAACAAAAAATTATACTCTGAACCTATTTAATCTGGAACAATGATATTTGGTATACGAGTCAAATTTGTCTAAGAAACCTTGGAAAATTTGTTTAGGATAACGTCAGGTTTCAAGCAAGATCGAGTCCTTCTAGGGCCATGCACTTTTTAGTACGAGGTTTGAGTAATGTCTGTTTGGGGCCTTGCAGGACTATTTTCGTGACTGGACCAATTTTTTTCTGACGACATCAGGTTTCTTTGAGTCGCTTTTCTTTCAGATCGAATAATTTCGGAGCCATGCAGGGACTATTTCCGCAACTTTTTGCGATCACTTTTCACTTGAGATCACTTTTCATTCAGACGGCGTCGGTTAGATCGCTTTGGCTTCAGGTCGATTCGTATTGGGGTCATATAGGGAGTTTTTTCGCTTACCTTTTTGAGATAAATTTTCACTTAGGATCATTTTTCGTTCAGACGACGACGGTTTCATTCGGTTTTTAACGGCGTCATTTTGGGACCATGCAGGAAATATTTCACCATCTTTTTGATATCATTTCGGTATTGTTTCCGAAATAATTTCAGTTTCAGGAATTGTATTTCGAAATATTTTCGGAACTATTTCCAAACAATTTCGGATATAGTTTAAAGATAACTTCCAGACTATCTTGGAACTATTTTGGTGCTATCAGACGTCTTCTGTAAAATAGTTTCGGTTAGTATTTAGATTTCGGTTTTGAAATTGTTAGACCTGTACTTTAAATCGTATAGTGTTTTCGAATATGGACTAAATAGGGTTCACCTTTCGGAAACTCGGAATCGTTTAAAGTTCCTGTTTTGATTCGTTAACTAAACGTTGGCGGTTTTAATGGGAATATTAAAAATGAATATATTTTTTATTAATATAATTTAAAAAAAATTTTGATAAAATAAGCCGGCTGCTGTTTCAAAATCCTATCTCAAAAAAAGAAACGTCCTGTTCTAGATTTTGTTTGATGTGCGCCCTGGTTGGTTGGTTGGTGGAGTGGCGAGTCCCAATTGACTCCAATTAGCGCTCATGCGCCGTTTTGATACCACAATTCGTGAGATAACCAAGCCTCAGGATAAATAAGCCTCAGGGAAACCCGTCCCCCTATATCCATCCCGTGGAGTTTATAAATTTGAGAAGCTCTCTCGGCCTAACATCCTTGAGTTCTGGGAGGCTTTCAAAAAGGGCTTTCCAAGAAACTTTATTCTGCTTCGACAGCAGATGCTCAATCGTTTCCTCCGCCTCCGGACGCTTGCAGCTGCGACAGGAGGTATTGTGTTCCAGTCCCATCCGTGCCGCTTGTACCCGCAATTGTCCAATGCCCGTGAGCACCGCAACTACTCTGGATATATCCTTCTGTTCATCTTAAGGACAGCTATAGAGCGTTTTTCGTTATATAATGACACATGCTCTTGGAAACTTTACAGGACCGCAACCGCTTCCACCTATTGTTGCCTCGCTCAACCAGTGCTGGGAGATGCGACCTTGATGAGTCCCAGGGGTGCAAGGACCTCCTCCGCTCCTGAGACATCAAGAGCCGCTCCACGCCGTGCCAGCTCATTCGCCATCTCGTTACCCATATCAGGGTAAAGATCTGCCGGCTCGCCAGAATCATGGCGCTCTCCCTACGCTGCCCAACCAAGTACGTCCTATCTCATAATTTTATTCAAAAACATCTGATTTCAATTTGTTTCTAAAACCCTCTATCTGAGCATAAACTAATTATATTTTAGCGATAGATACGGCATTTATGAAAAAAAATTTGGAGGTAGGAAGTACTTCAACCGGCTTCCGAGAAAGATACTTTGAGAAAGGGCGTTTTCGAACTGGCTGCTGAAATAGGGTGATATTCGACTCAACAGCCGAAATAAAACAATTTAAAAAAAAATTTAAGAAAATAAACGAATACTTTTCTCTAAACAAATTCAAAAACATTTTGACCCAAAAGCTCGGATTTGAAATCGTCTCCTCTCGAAAACCCGTACTCCAACTCTACCTCTATGCCACAACAGCTTGTGAATTTCTGTCATTAAATGTGTAGTTTTTTATATAGCAACAAAAAAATTCCAAATGAACTTTGAATTTTAGTAAACGGAACGTTTTTCACAAACACCCAAGAGGAAATCGTTAGACTTTCAGCACATGCCCGTATCTCTTGATTATTCGAAAGTATCTCCGAACCTTTGTTTTTGTTTTCTTTATTAATTTGCGGACTATTTCGGAATTACTTCAGGCACCGTTTCGAGTTCGCTTACCGCTGAATTTAAAATCAAAGGGTTCCATTTTTCATCGGGTAATCTGAACTTAGGCCTCCATAGAAAAATCTTAACTTTCACTACTGTTCGATGTTCCTTAGGCATATCCAGCCGGAACGAAGATTTTGGATATATTTGACATTGGTATTACCATTTAAGAGGTATTACTGTTTATAAGGAACACCCTAGTGTATACCTCACACACTCATATACCTCGGTTTATTTGGGATGGATGCAGGTGCACTGGAACGGCGGCCGCACACGTCGCTAAGTCGGCTTCGCTTTAGCAAACGGAATGCAGAATGCAATGCTGGAAATTTTTCTATTTAACTTTGCTAGTTGGCGACTAAGTATTAGTACTGCCTAGTTGATTTAGTTGATTGATTTCGTAATCACTTCGCCAAACGTTTATACGAAATTTTATGCTCCACTTTCCTGTGACGAATCATCCACTTGTCCCCATATAAATTACATGCCGCGTTCTGTATGGCGATTTGCATTATAATCTTTGTTAGATCGTAAAAATAGGCAGTTTAAAATTTAACGGATTTCATTTGTTCTTCAATCGATGTACTCAGGTATATTTGCAAACATATACAATCATATCTAATAAATTAAGAAACCCCTCAGCTTTGCTACAGCAGCAAGTACACCTTCGCTCATTTTTAGAAATTGAAAACGAGTTTTTTATTTTTACCGTCTAAGGGTTGTTTCGCCAACGTCTTTTCTGTGCACGTTCATATGTATTTTGTGCCAAGATACAGGGTGTTTGCACGGAAATGCAATTATCTTGAGGGCCTTGTTGAAGAAACTCACGAAATCGTTTAATTATAAAATTCGAAGATTTCTATTTAATCGAATTTAGTCAAAATATTTTATTAATTTAAGATATAGACGGTTTTTTGCGATATTACAGTCCACGGAGACGGCTCAAAATTGAGAAACGGGAACAAGAAATGGGCTGTACTCAAAGCATCTGCTCGTCAATCACCGACTTCTTGACTCTTGCAATGTATTTCCAGACGGAGGGTCGATGAGGTCGTAGCTTGAAGGCTTCAAGGCAAGTACAGTACCGGAGGCTTATGTAACGATCTTTGTTGGCTACCGAATTGCCTTAAGGCATAAGAATCCTATTTGATAGCTATTGTGTGGAGTTCTCGAGATTCTTTGGCATCAGTAGGGCATCTTAATCTCTCCCAATGCAGGGTCGTCGGAAATAGAGGAAATGAATTTGTTATAGCTATGACCAGAAAAGGTTATGAAATGGATAAAAAATACCATCAGTGTGTTATCTACTATGAAAAAGATGAGATTATTGTGAGGTTTCTAAGTCCTTGTTTGGATACGAAAGAAACGGGCTTGCCTCTCTAAAATAAGCAACCCTCCGAAGGTTTTGGGAAGTGTTATTGATGTTGATGATGTTTTACCGGATGTAGATCTGGTACGTTCCGGTAACAAGCACTATTAAGGTACTGACCATCTAGGGAAGGATTTAATATGATCACACTGAGCGTTCTAGGCCATCCCCCACCCCCTAACTCCATGAGGAACTTGGGGTCGCCGGAGCATTGCCTGCTAAATATGTGTATGATACATTCATATTTTTTACAGGATTAGCCTCGCGTAGTTGAGGTTGAATATTGGGCTGCGAAAGCTGTGTATTGCGTTTATCAACCCCTTGAATTCCCGGGAGGTATCATAGGTCACTGTGCTATAGAGCCGATGCTTCGACGATGAGTCATAGCTACCTAACTAAATAGGAATCAATTTATTACTACTTCAGTAGATGCTCTGCGGAAATATCGAGAGTCCATAAAACAAAAAACCAAATGACGAAAAAGTCAGAAACTTTATAATTATTTTAAAGCTTTACAAAAAATTTCGATTGCTGAGTGGAATATCACCACATCAAGAGTGCCGTTTCGTAAATACCCTATCTCAGAAAACTTTTGAAGAACACCCTAATTCCGAACTTTTTTCAAACCGCCCTATCTCTGAATTCGGTTGAAGAATATGTTTTAAAAACGCCCTATCTAAGTTCAAATTCGATACATTTTGACATAAGCTTGGGCGTTTACGAAACAAATTCTGAGATAGACCGTACTTGAACCGAACTCTGATATAGCACGTTCTTGACACAAATTCTGAAATACGGTATTTTTGAGAAATATTCTCAGAAAGAGCGTTTTCGAAATGTTAGCCGAGATAGGATTTTACGCAGCCTTCGATTAAAAATATTTTTTTTTAATATCGTTTGAAAAACTTTTTTTACTCCTCAAGAACTCCAGAGCTATTGCAAATATACTCAAACCGTTTCTTTTTAATGTTTTGTAATTTTTTTTTAATTTTCAGACTTTTTACAAATTTCGGTATTTGGAGGGCTTTTGATGAACTTTCTTCTACTCTCAGAAAATTAGAAGGGTACACACAAATTTTAAAATAATTTTTGTAACTTGAAAATGTTCCGAATTTTTGAAAATTTTTCAGACCTATTTTTTACAGGACCTCTGGAACAAATGAAAAGCTACGCAGAAACTTTTGAAGCAGTAATACAATTTTTTTTCTGCAATTTTGAAACTTTTCAACTTTTGAAAATATGGTTCAGGAGCCATAGAACCAGGGACGGGAAATAGTATTTTTTTTTCGGAGTCGAAGAAGTCCTGGTCAAAAAATTCTCCTAGGTGAAAATGTTTGAGTTCCCAGGTATCCCTATAGCAATATCATGTCGAATCATGCAGCCTTTTATTTATCGAACTTTTTCCATAAAAGTCCACATATAAAAGTAAAATATGTATTTTTACTTTTTGAGTCCGATAGAACTAGTTAAACTCGGACTTTTAAAATAAAAGTCCGGAAATAAAAGTTAAACCGGACTTTTATTTTCGCCTTAAAAAATAAAAGTCCGGATTTAATTTTTTAACTAGCGCTATCGGACTCAGGTAATAAAAATCCGAAAATAATTTTTATCTTGATCCAAATATATTAAAAGTCCAAATTAATAGGTTTGCAAGGAATTATATTATAAAAGGAATAACAGTTTCTGCCTCTGCATAGAACTATTAAAGATCTACCCGGAATTAAATGGGGTTACATTTTGAGGAAATACGGCACCTGAGAACTCAGCCGTATGAAGCAAAAAAACACAAGCAGTCCTTGGTGAACTCCACAAACAGGCGTCGGACGTTTATGCCAGGAATTACCCGTTGAATCCAGTACTCAAAGAACAGTACCCAAAACTTGCGGAAGAAGAACGCATACTCCCCAGGGAAACGCGAGTCACTCTAGCTCAACTTCGTTCTGGATACTGTAACAGGTTAAACTCTTACATATCAAGAATCAACTCCGATATACAAAATGTATACCCCGTTTGCAATGTGTCCCCACATAACCATTTCTTAATTGTAATGTGGAACCAACGCTTCTAACACCCTTTTCATTATGGTCCACCCCTGTTGAAACAGCAAGTTTCCTTGGACTCCCGTTAGAGGACATTGATGACATTTGTGATCGGTCGCAGCTTTTAGGTGGGGCGAAGCACTGCTACAACAACAACAAACAACATCTACCCGGAAAAATTATTTTTTTACTATATTCGAATTATTTTTTTTTACTTTTCGGAAAACATCGAATATTTGACGTAGTTCGCAGAACTTTTTCAGAAACTTTAGAGCTTGCAAAAATGCGCCGCACTTTTTCAGAATTTTGTTTTGCTCTTGAACTATGGAAAAGCTAGAATAAATTTTTTGGAAATATTTCGACTTTTTGTAAAAATGTGAGTTATTGGAGTATTTTTTAAATTTCTTTAGCATATTTTTTCATTTTTGTTTAAATTGTGACGAATATTAGCAACACTAAGGGATACTATCATCTCTAAGCAATAACGTGACTTGTATGCACATCAATAAATCAATCATTATGTCTATACATATGTCCATACAAGCAGCGGAGAGCAACGCACAAACACATGCATATATCTGAGATACTCCCAAAAGCAGGCAATAATTTGTGCAAGTATCACTCACATATACACGCGCATATGAGAAGCTATAAACGTAGTTATAGCTGGTAATTTTATAGCTGGTAACTAACTAGTAAATTCTAGAAATAGAAGCGCCTAGAAATATGCAACGCGGAAATCAAACAGTATAAAAGCAGCAACAGTTTGAGGCACGAAAATCAGTTTGATTTAAGCACGCTATCTGTCGAGAAGTAGTAGTGTTATTTTGAAAGTAGTCTAATAAAGACCAATTTGCATTACCGAATATTGGAGTTATTTATTCAACAGTTTAGTGATTCGAACGTTAGCAGAAGGTTGGAAATAAGAGGAATTCGTTACAATATATTTGGGAAATTTAAAATTTTTTTCAGAAAATAGACTATTGAATTTTTTTTTATTTTTGGAAGTCTTTCGACATTTTAAACAAAAATTAATAACTGGCTTAATTTTTAAAAAACAAGTTTTTCTCCTTTTCAAGGGTTACAGTACAGTAGTTTTACAGTCATCCAAATTCCGTATAGCGTGCCAAGTATAAATTACTTGGTTATTGGAGCTCTAGAACTGCTTCCACATCTAGATATCTAAGAAATAACTTTTACTGAACCTCTTCCAGCAATGTAAAGACAAAATGGAAAAGTTATTCCTTTTTTATTAGCTACCAAATCCTCATTAGAGAAGTTGCAAACATTTATTCAGACAAGCGTACCTCACTCTGCTGGTTCGCAGTCATATCAAGTTCCCTATAGTTGAAATATTCATCAAAGCAGTTCGTTGCAGGAAAAGCATACTCAAGTTTTCGTTCTGTTCGTTATTCCTTTTGCAGTGAAACGTCACTTGGAAATTTTTTATATTTTTCGCTTCAAAAAGGCGCACGAGGGCAAAGTAACGAGTCACTATGAATATGAATATCCTTGGTACATGGACTAAATTACAAAATACGCTTTTATATATTATATCCTAGTGCATTTATGTAGTGTTTACATGTTTGTATGTGTGCATACTGTGAGTGTTGTTGCGCACTCATGTGAAAATGTGAGCTTGTGAACTGCAACAAGGTGGCGAGACGGTGTCAACAGCTTGGGTGGGATCACGAGGGTACTTTTTGTCCTTTCTTTTATTAGATTTACCAAATATAGCTAGTCAAGGTAGAGATTGAAATTGATATGGCAAGCCAAAGTTTGTTTGGCTATTATTTACAATATTCTTCTCATGCGAATTTTGCTAATTGGATTAAATTAAACAGTATACCCTCTTATATTAAATTATAATAATTGGTTATATGGAAAGGCTACATAATTGTGACCAAAAAATACCAAATAGGATATATTTTCAACTGAAAATTACCAATAGAAAGCTAGCTCTAAGCTGCAGGCTATCAGCAGTTATCTCTTTCAAACGTATGCTTATGTTAATTTTTTTCACAAAATGAATATTTCATCAGACTTATTTTGTTTTGCTGATTTTCCGACAGGGAGGATAAATGATGTATGTATATTGAAACATTTTCCGTTATCCCTTATCAAATTTGGTTTCGAGACAAACCGATTTCGGTGTTGTGCCATCATCAGTGTTGATTTTCGTTCTGAGAACGAGTGCGAAAATCGTCACTGATGATGGAACAACGTCGAAACCGGTTTGTCTCGAAACCATATTTGTCAAGGGATGCCGGAAAATCTTTCCATTATACATCAATATTTCATCAATCAATTAAAGAACCATTTTCTCAATGTGCGTTTAAGCATCTAACCGTTTAAGCGGGTCTTCAGTTAAGTGCTCAATAAAAATGTATGATCCAAAAGAAAAAAATCTAAACATAACTATTATTTTCGGAGCGAAATACCTGTTATTTACAGAGTAAAATAAAAAAACCCCAAAATAATTGCTATTTTCGGAGCGGAATAAGAAGAGAAACAAAAAAATTGAAAACAAATTTTTTCTAAGTGAAATAACAAACTCAAAAAAAGTATAATACTGTGACGAATATTAGTGACACAAGTGATACTCACATCACTAATCTGATACTAAGTAAATAAAGCCACAACAACAATAAAGCAGCTTCCACACTTGTATATACGTAAACAAATTAATCATTATGTCTACACATATTTACGTACACGCAGCGGAGAGAAATGCACAAACACATGCATATATCTTATCTGAGGTGCTCACAAAAGTAGGCAATCATTTGTGCAAGTATCACTCACATATACACGCGCATATGAGATGCTATAACGTGCATCTGTAATATAGCTGGTAGTTTTATAGCTGGTAACTAAGTTAAATTCTAGAAATTCCTAGAAGTATGCGAACGAGACATCATAGAGTATAAAAGAAGTTAAAGCTGAGTAATCAGTTTCAGTTTGATTTAAGCACGCTATCTGTTGAGAGGTAGAAGTGTTATTGTGAAAGTAGTCTAATAAAGACCATTTTGCATTATTGAATATTGGAGTTATTTATTCAACAGTTTAGTGATTCGAACGTTAGCAGAAGGTTGCAAATAAGCGGAATTACTAAATTCGGTATAATACTTTTATTTTCTGAGAAAAATTTAAATTCAAAAAATTATTATTATTTACTTTTTTCCGAGCGAACTAGCTAACTCAAAAAATAACTGTTATTTTCTGAGCGATATAAAAAACTAAAAAAATGGCTCTTCTTTTTCGAGCAAAATAAGAAGCTCAAAAATAACTGTTTTTCAAACACTTAAAAAATAATTGTATTTTCCTAGTGAAACAAGAAACTCAAGAAATAATTGTTGTTACTAACCGCTCAAGCGACTCTGTATAGCGATAACTAACGTCAATTGGGAGCACCAAGATAGGTCAAGTCTTCCTCCACCTGCCTCTCCCAACTCAGTGGAGGTCTCCCCCTTCTTCAGCTTTCAAACTGCGGTGTCGACTGAAATACTTTCTAGGCCGGAACGTCTTCGTCCATTATATCATGACCTATCCAGCGAAGCCTTTGGAGTTTTATTCGTTGCACAATCTTCATATCGAAGTAAAGCTCACACAGTTGATCATTATACTTTCTTTCGTTCTCGCCGTCGGCATCACGAACAGGACCATAAATATGCCAGAGAACTTTTCTCTCAAACACTCTAAGAATGAAATAAATACCTAAAAAAAATCAAGAAATGAAATTGGCGGCCACGTAACCTCAAATATATATGTTGTGCATATATGTATATCATGCGCGGTTCCAGGGGGGGACACTTCTTTTAAATATGTATAATAATAACGTAAAAAAGCAGAAAAATTAAAAATTAGTAAAATCCGTTGTGTGATAAGAAATTACTATGTAGATTAGTATTATATACTTCGTTACAGTCAATACAAAAAAAGTCCCCTCCCCCCTGGAACCGCGCATGTGTATATATATAAATATTGAATAAACTACAGCGAATAAGCAATTTCGTTTGCTGTTTAATGCGGAAGTTAAACGTAAATTAATAAGTTTCGGTACATACAAACGTACAACAGCGTACAATAAAGCAGCAGTGGCAGTTTTAAAACAAATTTTGTGAATTAAAATTCCTTTATTTTATTTTCGATATTTCTCAAAAACGTTTTCGAAAAAATTCGAGAAAATTTTACGAAAATTTCGAACTTTTTATTTGAAGTTCTCAGTTATATTTCGAGTATGCAATTTCAAAGCCCAGTCAATTTTAATAAAGCAAAGTACAAGTGAAAGGTCTCTTAAACTTGCATTAGTTTTTGGCAATTTTTGTTTTTGGGTTTAAGATTTTCTTTATATAAAAAAGAATTGTTCATACCTTTCGAAAAAAACAGTCAAAAATCATGAAATTTTAGACTAAGACTGTAAACTTGCAAAACTACATACTCACAAAAAACAGAGAACTCCAAATAAAAAGTGTGAAATTTTCTCAAATTTTTTCGAAAACTGTTTTTGAGATTGGTTTTCACAGTTTAAGTTACGAAATTCAGAGACATTCTGTTTTAAGTTATCGAAAATAAAACAACAAACTTGTCTGAAAACTCTAAAATATAAGTTCGAAATTTTTCTGAAATTTTCTCGAATTTTCGAATATTTTCAAGAACTCTTTTTAGATTGGTTTGCATAGTTTCAGCTACAAACCTCATGGAAGTTTTTTTCTAAGTTATCGAAAATAAAACAACAAAACTTGTCTGAAAACTAAAATATAAGTTCGAAATTTTTCTGAAATTTTCTCGAATTTTCGAATATTTTCAAGAACGTTCTTTAGATTGGTTTGCATAGTTTCAGTTATAAACCTCATGAAAGTCGAAAATAAAACAACAAAACTTGTCTGAAAACTCTAAAATATAAGTTCGAAATTTTTCTGAAGTTTTCTCGAATTTTCGAATATTTTCAAGAACGCTCTTTAGATTGGTTTGCATAGCTCCAGTTATAAACCTCATGGACGTTTTTTTCTGAATTATCGAAAATAAACAAAGAAGCATTTAATTGACGAAATTTGATCGAAATCGCCATGCTACTGCTATTTTTTCTGTTCGCTGCTGTGCCATGAATATAGCTATACCACACAGCAGCTATAAATTTTAGCTACTATTTAACTAATTTAATATATAGTAAATTAAACAAACACAAACTAAATAAGTAAGTACATACATACATATTTACATACGTATCGATTATTGATTAGATGCCGTATCTAATTTTCGTGAATGGGATCAAGAATAAATAATAAATAAATTAATATTTGATTTGCCTACTTATTTACAAACATGCATATCTCATATGCTTAATCCACTACATAATCAATGCTGAAATCCTTGCAACAAGTTAACAACTAAACTCTAAAAGCTTTGTATTACCTATGTATGTGTGTATGTATTTATATATTAAATTGTTTGACCACAAAATTAAATTCAATTTCATCCTTTCACCACTAATTAGTAAAAATTAACGTTTAGGTATTATCCATTAGCTTCATGAAACAAAAAACCAAACAAAACAAGTAAGGAAGGCTAAGTTCGGGTGTAACCGAACATTACACACTCAGCTGAGAGCTTTGGAGACAGTATAAGGGAAAATCACCATGTAGAGAAAATGAACCTAGGGTAACCCTGGAATGTGTTTGTATGACATGGGTATCAAATGAAAGGTGTTACTGATTATTTAACAGGGAGTGGGCCTTAGTACTATAGGTGGACGCCTTTTCGAGATATCGCCATAAAGGTGGGCCAGGGTGACCCAGAACATCATCTGTCGGGTACCGCTAATTTATTTATATATTTCAATACACGAACAGTATTCCTGCCAAGATTCCAAGGGCTTGTGGGTTCGCCCTGCAGAACTTTTTCATTGTCTTCTACTTAATATGGTAGGTGTCACACCCATTTTACAATGTTTGTTCTAAAGTTATATATTGCGTCAATAAACCAATACAATTACCATGTTTCATCCCTTTTTTCATATTTGGTATAGAATAATGGCATTTTTTTCATTTTTCGTAATTTTCGATATCGAAAAAGTGGGCGTAGTCATAGTCGGATTTCGGCCATTTTTATACCAAGTTAATAAAGTGAGTTCAGATAAGTACGTGAACTTAGTTTAGTAAAGATATATCGATTTTTGCTCAAGTTATCGTGTTAACGGCCGAGCGGAAGGACAGACGGTCGACTGTGTATAAAAAATGGGCGGGGCTTCAACCGATTTCGCCCATTTTCGCAGAAAACAGTTATTGTCATAGAATCTATGCCCCTACCAAATTTCGCAAGGATTGGTAAATTTTTATTCGACTTATGGCATTAAAAGTATTCTAGACAAATTAAATGGAAAAGGGCGGAGTCACGCCCATTTTGAAATTTTCTTTTATTTTTGTATTTTGTTGCACCATATCATTACTGGAGTTGAATGTTGGCATAATTTACTTATATACGTAAAGATATCAAATTTTTTGTTAAAATTTGATGAAAAAAAATATTTTTTTAAAAGTGGGCGTGTTCGCCATCCGATTTTGCTAGTTTTAGCACACAAATAGTAATATGAGTAACGTTTCTACCAAATTTCATCTTGATATCTTCAACGACTGCCAAATTACAGCTTGCAAAACTTTTAAATTACCTTCTTTTAAAGTGGGCGGTGCCACCCCCATTGTCCAAAATTTTACTAATTTTCTATTCTACGTCATAAGTTCAACTCACCTACCAAGTTTCATCGCTTTATCCGTCTTTGGTAATGAATTATCGCACTTTTTCGGTTTTTCGAAATTTTCGACATCGAAAAGTGGGCGTGATTATAGTCCGATTTCGTTCATTTTAAATAGCGATCTGAGATGAGTGCCCAGAAACCTACATGCCATATTTCATCGAGATACCTATAATTTTACTCAAGTTATCGTGTTAACGGACAGACGGACGGACATGGCTAAATGCATTTCTTTTTTCGCCCAGATCCTTTTAATATATAGAAATCTATATCTTTCTCGATTAGTTTATACCGTTACGGATACGTTATGCGAACAAAATTAATATACTCTGTGAGCTCTGCTCAGCTGAGTATAAACATGTGCATTTAGGAAGGAGGTTACAGTAAAAGCGAGGAAATGCAGGCTTAATAAAATGTGCAGAAATGTAGATATTAATGCGCATTAGACCGTACCAGAATGTCAAATGTTGAACTTTTACTTCCACAGAGGCTCAGAAGTTGTGTTTGATTGAAAAGGTGGAATGCTTTGCATAACAGCTCACAATATTCAGTTATCTTCGTCTCATTCCAATTCATACTTTGAAATGCATAGCCAAAATAATTTTTTTAAGTATACGTGTTTTTGAAGAGGATTTAAATGTTCCTAATTAAAATAGATATTACGAAACAAAAAAAAATGGTGTAAACACACTTGAAACAAAACCCTGAAACGTCTGAAAAAATTCAATACAAATATTTCCCCGTTTTTATACTCAGTTGAGCAGAGCTCACAGAGTATATTAAGTTTGATTGGATAACGGTTGGTTGTACATATATAAAGGAATCGAGATAGATATAGACTTCCATATATCAAAATAATCAGGATCGAAAAAAATTTGATTGAGCCATGTCCGTCCGTCCGTCCGTCCGTCCGTTAACACGATAACTTGAGTAAATTTTGAGGTATCTTGATGAAATTTGGTATGTAGGTTCCTGAGCACTCATCTCAGATCGCTATTTAAAATGAACGATATCGGACTATACCACGCCCACTTTTTCGATATCGAAAATTTCGAAAAACCGAAAAAGTGCGATAATTCATTACAAAAGACCGATAAAGCGACGAACTTGGTAGATGAGTTGAACTTATGACGCAAAATAGAAAATTAGTAAAATTTTGGACAACGGGCGTGGCACCGCCCACTTTTAAAAGAAGGTAATTTAAAACTTTTGCAAGCTGTAATTTGGCAGTCGTTGAAGATATCATGATGAAATTTGGCAGGAACGTTACTCCTATTACTATATGTACGCCTAATAAAAATTAGCAAAATCGGAGAAGGACCCACGCCCACTTTAAAAAAAATTTTTTTTAAAGTAAAATTTTAACAAAAAATTTATATCTTTACAGTATATAAGTAAATTATGTCAAGATTCAACTCCAGTAATGATATGGTGCAACAAAATACAAAAATAAAAGAAATTTAAAAATGAGCGTGGCTCCGCCCTTTTTCATTTAATTTGTCTAGTATACTTTTAACGCCATCAGTCGAACAAAAATTAACCAATCCTTTTGAAATTTGGTAGGGGCATAGATTTTATGGCGTTAACTGTTTTCTGTGAAAACGGGCGAAATCGGTTGATGTCACGCCCAGTTTTTATACACAGTCGTCCGTCTGTCCTTCCGCATGGCCGTTAACACGATAACTTGAGCAAAAATCGATATATCTTTACTAAACTCAGTTCACGTACTTATCTGAACTCACTTTATCTTGGTATGAAAAATTAACGAAATCCGACTATGACCACGCCCACTTTTTCGATATCGAAAATTACGAAAAATGAAAAAAATGCCATAATTCTATACCAAATACGAAAAAAGGGATGAAACATGGTGAGGTAATTGGATTGGTTTATTGACGTGAAATATAACTTTAGAAAAAACTTTATAAAATGGTTGTTACACCTACCATATTAAGTAGAAGAAAATGAAAAAGTTCTGCAGGACGAAATAAAAAACCCTTAAAATCTTGGCAGGTATTACATATATAAATAAGTAGCGTATCCAACAGATGATGTTCTGGGTCACCCTGGTCCACATTTTGGTCGATATCTGGAAAACGCCTTCACATATACAACTACCACCACTCCCTTTTAAAACTCTCATTAATACTTTTAATTTGATACCCATATCGTACAAACTCATTCTAGAGTCACCCCTGGTCCACCTTTATGGCGATATTTCGAAAAGGCGAACACCTATAGAACGAAGGCCCACTCCCTTTTAAAAATACTCATTAACACCTTTGATTTGATACCCATATCATACAAACAAATTCTAAAGTCACTCCTGGTCCAGAAAGGCCCACTCCCTCTTTAAAATATTCATTAACTCCTTTCGTTTGATACCCATATTGCACAAACGAATTCTAGAGTCACCCCTGGCCCACCTTTATGGCGATATCTCGAAACGGCGTCCACCTATGGAACTAAGGATTACTCCCTTTTAAAATACTCATTAACACCTTTCATTTGATGCCCATATTGTGCAAACAAATTCTAGGGTCACCCCTGGTCCACCTTTATGGCGATATCTCGAAACGGCGTCCACCTATGGAACTAAGGATTACTCCCTTTTAAAATGCTCATTAACACCTTTCATTTGATACCCATATCGTACAAACGCATTCTAGAGTCACCCCTGGTCCATCTTTACGGCGATATCTCGAAAAGGCGTCCATCTATAGAACTTAGGTCCACGCCCTTTTAAAATACTCATTAATACCTTTCATTTGATACCCATATCGTACAAACGCATTCTAGAGTCAACCCTGATCCACCTTTATGGCTATATCCCTAAATGGCGTCCACCTATAGAACTATGGCCCACTCCCTCATAAAATACTCTTTAATGCCTTTCATTTGATACACATGTCATACAAACACATTCCAGGGTTTCCCTCGGTTCATTTTCCTACATGGTTATTTTCCCTTATGTTGTCACCATAGCTCTCAACTGAGTATGTAATGTTCGGTTACACCCGAACTTAATCTTCCTTACTTGTTATATTTTTATACTCAGTTGAGCAGAGCTCACAGAGTATATTAACTTTGATTGGATAACGGTTGGTTGTACAGGTATAAAGGAATCGAGATAGATATAGACTTCGATATATCAAAATCATCAGGATCGAAAAAAAATTTGATTGAGCCATGTCCGTCCCGTCTGTCCGTTAGCACGATAACTTGAGTAAAATTTGAGGTATCTCGATGAAATTTGGTATGTAGGTTCATGAGCACTCATCTCAGATCGCTATTTAAAATGAACAATATCGGACTATAACCACGCCCACTTTTTCGATATCGAAAATTTCGAAAAACCGAAAAAGTGCGATAACTCATTACGAAACACGGATAAAGCGATGAAACTTGGTAGGTGAGTTGAACTTATGACGCAGAATAGAAAATTAGTAAAATTTTGGACAATGGGGGTGGCACCGCCCACTTTTAAAAGAAGGTAATTTAAAAGTTTTGCAAGCTGTAATTTGGCAGTCGTTGAAGATATCAAGATGAAATTTGGCAGAAACGTTACTCATATTACTATTTGTGTGCTAAAACTAGCAAAATCGGATGGCGAACACGCCCACTTTTAAAAAAATATTTTTTTCATCAAATTTTAACAAAAATTTGATATCTTTACAGTATATAAGTAAATTATGCCAACATTCAACTCCAGTAATGATATGGTGCAACAAAATACAAAAATAAAAGAAAATTTCAAAATGGGCGTGGCTCCGCCCTTTTCCATTTAATTTGTCTAGGATACTTTTAATGCCATAAGTCGAACAAAAATTTACCAATCCTTGTGAAATTTGGTAGGGGTTTAGATTCTGGAACGATGACTTATTTCTGTGAAAAAGGGCGAAATCGGTTGAAGCCACGCCCAGTTTTTATACACAGTCGACCGTCTGTCCTTCCGCTCGGCCGTTAACACGATAACTTGAGCAAAAATCGATATATCTTTACTAAACTCAGTTCACGTACTTATCTGAACTCACTTTGTATTGGTAAAGAAAATCGCGAAATCCGACTATGACCACGCCCACTTTTTCGATATCGAAAATTACCAAAAACGAAAAAAATGCCATAACTCTATACCAAATACGAAAAAAGGGATGAAACTTGGTATTTGGATTGGTTTATTGACGCAAAATATAACTTTAGAAAAAAACTTTGTAAAATGGGTGTGACACCTACCATATTAAGTAGAATGAAATGAAAAAGTTCTGCAGGGCGAAATAAAAAACTCTTGAAATCTTGGCAGGAATGCTGTTCGTGGTATTATATATATAAATAAATTAGCGGTATCCAACAGATGATGTTCTGGGTAACCCTGGTCCACATTTTGGTCGATATCTGGAAAACGCCTTCACATATACAACTACCACAACTCCCTTCTAAAAGCCCCATTAATACCTTTAATTTGATACCCATATCGTACAAACACATTCTAGAGTCACCCCTGGTCCACCTTTATGGCGATATCTCCAAAAGACGTCCACCTATAGAACTAAGGCCCACTCCCTTTTAAAATGCTCATTAACCCCTTCCATTTGATACCCATATCGTACAAACAAATTCTAGAGTCACCCCTGGTCCACCTTTATGCCGATATCTCGAAAAGGCGACCACCTAACAACTTCCACCACTCCATTTTAAAACCCTCATTAATACCTTTGTTTTGATACCCATATCGTACAAACGCATTCTAGAGTCACCCCTGGTCCACCTTAATGGCGATATCTCGAAAAGGCGTCCACCAATAGAACTAAACCCCACGCCCTTTTGAAATACTCATTAAGACCTTTCGTTTGATACCCATATTGTACAAATGCATTTTAGAGTCACCCCTGGTCCACCTTTATGGCGATATCTCGAAACGGCGTCCACCTCTCCCTTTTAAAATACTCATTAACACCTTTCATTTGATACCCATATCGTACAAACAAATTCTAGAGTCAACCCTGATCCACCTTTATGGCGATATCCCTAAATGGCCCACTCCCTCATAAAATACTCTTTAATACCTTTCATTTGATACACATGTCATACAAAGACATTCCAGGATTACCCTCGGTTCATTTTCCTACATGGTTATTTTCCCTTATGTTGTCACCATAGCTCTCAACTGAGTATGTAATGTTCGGTTACACCCGAACTTAACATTCCTTACTTGTTTTATTTAATTTTTTACCGTTTTCCTTCATTTCGTTAGAAAATAAATGGTTTTACTTCGAAAGCGTTAATCCTTTTTTGGAAGTAATAAAACATTTTTTAAAACGGTCTATTGTGTAAATAATGTAAACTAATATTTAGCTTCAACGCTTCCGTCATCTGGTAAAAACTACTAGAGTAAAATGGCAGTAACAATAATGACATTACGATACAGTAATACATAATTATGGAGTTACAAAGAGCAAAAGCAACAACAGAATTGTAATAACAAAAAGCACAAAGTCATCCTGCCATCACGCCAATACATTTTTAATGCAATATTTATTGGCCTTGTTACAAATGTATAAACTAATTAATTATTTATAATTAACACCAAGTGTACAGCAATGCACAAAAACAACAACAACCTCCTTAACAGCAAAACAAAATATGAAATTGAACGAGAATAATAAAATACAAAGGAATAAAAAATTAAATTTTTTGCTCTTCCATTTTCTCCCAACTTAATCGCATTACTCAGTACTAAAATAATATAATGCATACATACATATGTACATACATGAATGGATTTATATAAAGAAAGGAGAATAAAATGTCATTAAAATTTTAACAAAAAAAAACATTCAGCGCACGTTGTCCCTATTTCTCAAATTGAAAAATTTCATTTCCTCAAACCCGAATCAAACGTGACCGAAACGAAATTGAATTGAATTCAATGATACTCAAAAAAGATTGCTCCCATTCCCACAAAAGTTTTTCCAAATTTCCTAAATTGAGAAAGTTCATTTTCTCGAGCGCATCTCAAACACGTTCGAAGCGAAACGGCACTGAATTCAATGATACGTAGATATAGAGGACTCGGTATAGGAATGCATTCATTTCTGATACAAAGTGGTTCCTAATTTTCCAATTGCAAAATTTTATCTTCTCAAACCCATCTCAGAAAGGACGGAAACAAAATGTAATTGAATTTAGTGATACTCAAAAAGATGTGGCTCAGTATGAGAACGCATCAATAAGTTACACAAAAAATTAGTACGTGTATGTTGATGAAGTTTCGTCTCAAATCCTTCTCAAATAGTAAAGAAGTTTTAAATTATCGACCAAAAGAACTCAAAAAATATACAACGCCAAATATTAAAATGAGTGTTATGTTTTCTGCTATATTTGAGAGTATTGCTCTGTTCCGTGTTTATTCCCAACAAACGACGAAAAAGTTTCTCCAGCCTTCGAGAAATTTTTAGTTAGCAAGTTGATATACAACATCGTTTTCTAATTATATTTCCAACGTTTGAGAAATCTTGCGAAATTTATTGTTTTCGAGTTGATCTCTAACCTCATTCTTAAACTATTCTCCAATCTGAGAAGAAGATCTAAAAAAGTATAGTTTTGAAATCTAAAGCCATCACATTACTCTAGTTAATATCTCACATTGAATATCGGGTTGAGGTGGCGTTGAAAATAAAAATATCCTCCAAGTTGGCACCTCTCAGCTTAAGTAATAGCATTTTTTACTATATAAAAATGGGATTTTTCTTGAGAACTCTGTGATTCTCAAGTTGAGACACTGCTGAAAAACAATTCTAGAGATTTGAGAGGTATATTAGTTATCAACTTGAGCTCTAATGTGACTCAAGCTCCCATGTTTAATTGGTATGTATATACGCAAATAAAATTTTTACAAATCAGTACCTCCCAAGGAGGTACGGATATCTTGGCCAGAAAATTTCTAAGAATATACCTTTTTTCAATCGGTACTCGTAAATAGATTTTTTTCATATATCGTTAAATTAAGTCGGTAAAAAATATACGCTGTTACCTCGCGGGAGGACCATGCATTTTCCGGAGTGTATTATCCGTCGTCTGGGATCGGCATAAAACTTTGCCCGCAGAGTGTGTTGAGATTGAGGGATTTTTCATGCTCTTCCAGTTCAAACAGTTGATTTCTCGTGTGCGGGAGGGGGGAGGCATGAATCAGTTAATAATAAATAATAATTTCCTTAAAATAAAAAAGCCAGATCTAGTAAATATCTACAAAGCACATACGGCAGTGTTTTTCCACTAATGATGGCCAGTTACGGAAGTTTAGTTATAAAAGCGAGTGTTACGTACGTGCTTTAGAACTACTTTCGACTTCCTCAACTTTGATAGTTGACGTGTTGTAATCTTCTAATGCCTCAAAGCGCTAAGTATGAAACGTGGTAATTTATATGAATAACAATCAAGGTGTTTATATGTCAGATGTATGTATGTATGTATGCACCCATATTTAGTACACTGAAAAAAAAAGACTGGTAAAATTAACCGAAATACGGGTCAATTCGACCAAAATTTCTGTCAATTTTTATCCATCGCAACAAGATGTTGAATCAACTGCGCACAAATCGTTGATTCGTAATTGACCGTTTTAGTAGTCAAATGAACGAAAAAAGTTGTTGCGACAGCTTTGTACGAAAGTACCTATGTTTCGGCATTTGCAAAGCAGATGACTTTTCACTGAGATCTTCTCATGGCAGAAATACACTCGGAGTGCTTGCCGAACAGTGCCGAGGGGCGATCCCGCTTAGGAAAATTTTCTTCTAATTGAAAAACCTTATTTCTAAAATTTGTATGTTGCTTTGCCCGGGGCGGCCGCCATATACATACGTAAATATGTGCATACATATAGTACACAGCATACATAAGTACAAAGTAGAGAGCGCAGTGAGCGTAAAATTCTTTTTGAAATTTGCTCATGTATTGACTGTGGATCGCTGTTGAAATGACCAGTTAGATCAGTTGTGTTAACAAAAAAATCAGTTAGGTTGATTAGGAATCTGTCAATTTTACAGAATTTTGTTAACTTAAGAGCGACAATTTCTCTTCTGTTGAAATGACTAAACTAATTTGTTCGCTTGACAAAGAACTCGGTCGAATTAACCATAAGTCGATCAATTTCACCGAATCTCCGTTAAGTCAAGAACAACAGAACCGATTTGTTGATTTTACTAGCACCATTTCTTTCAGTGTAAGAAAAACGCTGCTATTCGAAAGTACACGCGCACATTTTGCATAATGTATGAATAGCTTCAAGTTCGGACTTAATCACAAAGTTATCTCAAACATTTTTTAAGACACCAAATTTTTTGAGATTTAATTTATAGTTTCATTCTTAAACAAAAAAAATATTTAAAGATAAAAATGAATGTTGTTTAAAATAGGTATATTTATTATTTCTTAATTATTAATTTTGTATTAATATCTGAATTATTTTCCAATTTTTTGATAACATTTTTAGGATTGGTTTTGCATAGTTTCAGTTACAAAATTGATGGAACTTTATTCTTAAATTATTGAAAATAAGAAAAAAAAATATTGAAGAAATTTGATAAAAATTGCCCCAAATTTTTTAAACCAATATTTACAAACGAAAGAAAGAAATGCATAAACGCGTGATAATAATATAATTTCTTTTTTTTTAAACAAGAATTTTCCTTTAAATCTTAGCGGAATGCATTCGCTTCTGCCATTACGAAACGACAAATACTCGCCAGTTCAAAAAGTCCAATTTCATTTCTGCTACCATTTATTTGTGTTGTGAAGCTTTTGGTTGCATTTATTTTATATTGTGATTTGTTGTTTTCGATGTTTTTCTTTGTTTGATTTTGTTGTCAGCACACTCATCATCATCATCATCATCAATATGAGCAATATAGTAAAACCAATAGCAACAGCAGCAGCACCAGCGCAACCACATAACGTGCCCGAGCAGTCTGTTGTGGTGCATTGCTGAGCTCCTGGTGAAATTGAGTTGCTTTTTTCAGTTCATTTTACTAAAATAGTCTCGATTCCAACTTTGAAATAAAAAAGGTTTTAAGAAAAAATAAATCAAACAAATTGAAAAGACACATTAAAGCAACGGAATACTCGTTTTGTGGGACGAAGTGAAAATTTCTTACGAAACGGCTTATATATTCAAGAGTTTTATATTATACCCAACAAAAAATTTGTTAATTATTATTTAAAGCTTATTTCTATTGACCAAAAGAGGTTTATAATGCCGAAATCTTACAAGAACTATAGCCGGATTTTCATATAATTCTTTCTTATTCCATAAGGTAAAAATATCTTCACTCTAACTTAACGGGTTACATCCCACAAACTTTGTGTAGCGTTATATGGATGTGGCCATACATTCAACATGTCTGCCAGGCAAAGCAACGGAACAAAACGTTCTTTGTGAATCCGTCGTATCAGTTGCCAGAAACCTTTTCTATAAAACTTATTGTTTTTTGTGCTCATATCATCTGGCACAGGGCTTATTTGAATGAAAACGTTCTTTATAATATAAAACTTACATAAGGCGTTATTATAACACGATAAGTAGAATATAGCAACATACTCCATGTTTAAAAACTTTTGAAAATAAGGCCTTAATACACAGTGATTTAGTAAATACTCGGAGCATATTTCTGCCATAAAAAGCTTCTCAGTGAAAACTCATCTACCTTGCAAAGAAGCTTGGCTTTAATTCTCTGAGGCGATATATCGCGCTTTGTATTATCGAAAACTTATTTCTTCAGCCTTTTAGAAATAAATAGTTCCAAATTTGATATCCATTCTTCAATTACTCTCCAACATTTGAGAAATTTATAGCTCCCAATTTTATATTCATCATCATTCTCAGTAATCATACAAAATAACTCTCCAGTTATTCTCAAACCTCTGAGAAATGTATAGTTCGCAAGTTGATATATAACATCATTTTCCAATTATACTTCAACCTTTGAGAAATTCATATTTCCTAAGTTGATACCCACCACGTTTTCAACTAGTTTCCAACCTTTTTAGTTCTCGGTTATCATAAAACATACCTCTAAAATTATTCTCGAACCTTTGCGAATATAGCTCCCAAGTTTATATTCAGCATCATTTTCCAATTACTCTTAAAACTTTGGGATATTTACAGTTCTCAAATTAATATCCAACTTCATTTGAGAACTCTTCTCAAACCTTTGAGACATTTATTGTTCGTAATTTGATATGCAAAATATATCATTTTATAATTATTTTTTGAGAAATTTATAGCTCTCAATCGATATTCAAATCTCTTTTCAAATTATTCTCCAACTTTTGTGATACTTATTTAAAGTTGCTCAACCTTGACGAAATTTGCAGTTTTCAAGGCTTTATATCATCCTGCAAGCCTTTTTTGAGTAATTTATAGTTTAAAAAAATTGGCAACTTCTATGAATTCCCAATGATTCTGACTAAAACCAAATATGTAACTCTGAAAAAAAAGGTAAAAAAGGTTAAAAAAATTTAGAAGTTTGCGGCATTTTTAAAACAGCACAGAAAATAGTTTTGTAAAAATTGTTTGCTGAAAAAACATTATCCTCGCTTAGATAATGCTTAAGAGACCCATCTAGCGGCAGTGGTTTAACAACTAGCTACAGCACAGGGTGTACCGAAAAGCGAAGACACAACCCTCTGATGCCCATAGTGTATAACATATAGCTGAATCAGTTGCGATGAATTGTGGACAGGCGCCATTTTAAGAGGTGATACATAGAATTAGTGTAGAGGTCACACATAGACACATATTCCAGTTACATCTGAATATAATGCGTATTTAAATTTAATAGTACTAATTTTATGCGCAGCACTTTCAGAGGTGTATTTAAAGTTTGACGCTTAGCAGTCCATATAAAGTTTAAGCGTAAACGTCTATAGATGTAAAAAAAAACACAGCTATTAAGTGTCAAAGTGCTAAAAAAAATGTTTCTGTCATATATTAGTTTGAGTTTAAAATATAGATTGTCATCAACTTCTTTCAAGCTTTATTTTAAGTAGTTTTGACCTATCGCTGTCAAAAGACCGATGTTGTGCCAGTACGTTAAAGGAATAGCACCATCAAGGTCTAGTACCCATTGAGGGAACTATATGCACACCCATACTGTACCTTCATCGAAACCCAAGCCTCGCCTGCTAAATAAATAGAATTCGCTACGAATAGATGAGGGTGACAATTGGGTTGGTGAATCTGTAAATTGCGCTGATAACGCTTGGTTGCACTTCACAATCTTTAGAATTTCAGGAGTTTTTGCCTTAACCTTTGCGTCGTATTTCCCATTGCTTACGATTACTATTGCCATTTTTTGTTGGTACTCTACCTACCTAAGTTAATTAGGAACTAGCCGGACCCGTGCGCATCTTGCGAAACAAATATAAAAGTCTCATATAAAATATCAACAGAAAGCAGCTGTTCTATCAATCAATTATCTGTTAATAAAAACTTACATGCGCTTGCGCTGCCATCTGGCGAATGTTAGCAACTGCCGGTAATGCAGTGTTAGTTCTAATCAAATATTCACAATAGTGCCACGATATAAATAGATTTATTTGTGTGCTCACAATCGTTTATTTTTAACACATTATTTTAATAAAATATAGCTAAACAAAAGCACTGCGACCAATAATGCCCAAAGCTCTCTAATAGCCCGAATCTCCATCTTTAAAACCAAAACTTATTTATAGATTTGCATTCCAGATAAGAGCGAAAAAAGACCTGCACATAAAAACAGCTATTAGAAATAATATATAAGATTGTAAACCGACAAATTCGATGACATTGCGGGCTTTAATTTGTATGTATATGTAACTAAAAAATTATAACGATTTCTCTTGAAAATAGAGTGATATGTCTACGGGCATATTCCACAATCTCTAGCGAAATAAGAATTTATCTGGAGAATAGCAATCCTTCATATAGCTTCATTTGACATTTGCGTGACACAGGGTGACTAAGTCTCTGTTAAATCGATAATTGTAAACATTTTGTTGAACGAATCGGAAAAATCAATTGTGAATACACGAAAACCAAAAAAAAAGGAGCTGACTTTTGTTAACACTTTTCCTTGCATTTAACGGACAGTTGATGCCTCAGTTAGTGTGAAGAAACCGAGGATTGCGCTAACTTATAGATAAGTGACTAACTGAAGCTGTTATAAACGACACTAGACCCCCAGCGGGTTAGGCAGCTTAGAATATACCCGCGGCAGGTATGCCTGTCGCAAGAGGCGACTAAAATACCAAATTAATTCAAGGGGTTGAGTAGAGCAACCCTTTCAAGGCGTTGCCAGCGCGAAATATAGCTTCTCCAACGCAATTGTCAACCTCGCCTACCCGTGGCGAATACTGTTACTTTAATAACCGAGGCTCTGGGGACCACAAGTTCTTCATGTATCTAGGGGGTGGGAGGCCGGTATGGCTTTGAAAGTTTCATGTGGTCATACTAAATCGTTCCCGAGCTGGTCGGGCTGGTGTCTTAATGGTACTTGTTACCGGAACGTACCGTATCTGCATTCGGCAAAGGACCATCAACATCGATAACATTCCCCAAGGCCTTCGGGGAGTGTCCTTATCGCTACAACAACAACAACAACAACCTGTAGGGATGGTGTTCACTCACTCTACAAAACAACTCAACATCCAATACCTAATCTTTAAGTAGTTTACAGTTAATCCCGCTGGTTGAGTGATTAAAGAGTGGTTTGTGTAGCGCGCAAACTCAGTAGGTACTCCTCTCATTAAAGTTTAATATGTAAAGGCGCTCTCAGCGCTGTTAAAAAATATTAAAAACGTACTGTTAAATATTCAAGACAATTTGTGTAGAAATTGAAAAATGCGTTTTCTTAATCTGGTTAAAAAGTGTTCCCATTTAAATTTAATAAATCTCCAGGCTTGTTTTCTTTTCTGTTCAATATAATAATTTGAAAACTTGACTTAAGCTTGGTATATCTCCTATTGTTTTATTATTTCTAAATATGAATTTATTTTCTGTTATTCTTGCATTTTTGGAAATCTCGTCACTTTTTTATTTATATATCAGCAAATTCTGAAAGCACAGAGGCGCATTGAACAGTTTTCCTGAATTCGTTTGGTTTACTTGGACAATGTTGCCTGTACTTACATATACCCCTCTGCACCCTACAATGCTAACACAGCTGTCGCTTTGGTTGTCTTTTATTTACTGTCAACAAAGTAACTAAACAGAGCTTGTGCGGGAATACACCAGTTTTACGAACTTGCTTATGTACCCACATTAGAACATACTTACGTATTACGAATAAGCATAAGAATGTGCAAGCTTTCATATAAATTAAAAGGCATAAAGTTTTAAATATTTACATATATGTATGTACATAGTCTATACACTCGGTAACTGATATGTATGGACTATATATATGTAAATATTAACATTAGTGTGTGTCACATCTAGTTTTTTCAGAGTACATCATCATTGGAAGAATATTTTTACAATCTGATATTCAAAATCATCCTCCAAGCTTTGAGAAATTTATAGTTACCGCTCTGATATCCAATCTCATTTTAGTCTGCCCCGATTCGTTGTTGTTGCGATACGGACACCCCCGAAAGCCTTGGGTAGTGTTATCGATGTTGATGCTCCTTTGCCCGATGCGGTTCGGGAACATTCCGGTAACAAGCACCATTAAGGTACTAACCCGACCATCTCGGGAACGATTTAGTTTGACCGCATGAAACCTTCAAGGCCATCCTCCCCCTCACACCCCCTAAATCCGTTAGTAACTTGGGGTCGCCAGAATCCTTGCTGTTGAAGAAACAGCATCCGCCACGGGTAGGTGGAGTTGACAATTGGGTTGGAGAAGCTGTATATTACGCTGGAAACTCCTTAAAAGGCTACCCAACCCCTTGAATCAATTTGGTATTTTAGTCGCCTTTTACGACAGGCATACCTGTCGCGGATATATTCTAAGCCCCCTAACCCGCTTGGGTTTTAAAACCGCCCTATCTTAGCATAAAATCAATACATTTTGATGCAAGATGCGGCTTTTATAAAACAAATTGAGCGGTAGGACATTTTTAAAAAATATTCTGAACATTTTCTAACTGGCAGTCGCGTTAGGGTGATATTCGACTCAATAATCGAGCGTCTATTTTTTCTTGAGCAGTGATCCTGAAAATCCACAGTCAGTCAAATACCAGTGATAACAGTAACCCTACTTATGGAGTTTTGAAATGCAATTTGCGTTTTTTTCCGCTTGTATTATCTTTTACTTACGGTTTTCAATTCTCATATCAACACTTCGACACATTTTTTGTCAATGCTTTGCCAAGTCTGACAGTTAAGTAATTCGCTTCATAAGAAACATCTTGGCTTTCCAGTAAAAATTTGTTAGCAATAAACATTTAACATTAAATCGCGAACGTATATTTCTTAAATTTATTTGTTATTGATATTAGAGAGAAAAAAATATCAATAACAAAACAATTGTCTAAAGCAATATGAGCAAGACTCCCTAATTAAATACAGATGATTAAATTTATTGGTTTAACTTCAGCTAAATTTCTTCCCTTTTTAAATTTGGAAGTGACTATTTGTCCGGAATTTTTTTACTGTCCAACACAGCAATAAATAAAAAGATGATACACAATTTTAAGGACTACCTTTATATAAATGGACCAAAAAATAGAAGGCAATTTTTCCTTTAATACAGACATAGTCTTGTTGAATTTTGACTAAAAGACTTTAACAACAGCTCTTGTAAAAGAATTTTGGAATTTAAAACTATAAAGGTGGAGCGCAGTCTTTCAATTTAAGGCGTACCAAGTACTTGGGATTAACTAATTTATTATTTAAAATTTAAACACGCACTCTACCTTTATAATTTTAAATCCCAAAATTCTTTTTAAAGAGCTATTGTTAAAGTTTTTTAGTCAAAATTCAACAAGACTATGTCTGTATTAAAGGAAAAATTGTCTTCTATTTTTTGGTCCATTTATATAAAGGTAGTCCTTAACATTTTTTTATCATCTTTTTATTTTAAATTTTTTAGTACTGCCTACAAAAAGGCAATTGCTACTTTGATTTATAATTTAAGTAATTCCTAGCTGAAAATTCTTATCTTTATTTATTTGTTCAAAATAGCAAGATTTAATAGAATTAGTGGAATTTTCGCTGACAACACTGGCGAAAACAACAGAATTCCACCTCGCATCATAACAAGAGAATTCCACCTCCATCTTGGTGAAATTCGCATACGCCTGAAAGTGTAAAAGAATCGTGGAGAAAGACGCGTACGTCTAAAAGTATGCAAGGACGTGCATTGAGTTGGGCCTTCAACGAGGTGGAATTGTACAACGCCTGCAACACTCAGGAGGATAGCCATGAAGGTATGGCCTAATCGTCTAAATAGTTCGACTTGTGCGTTATGTAGCTCAAATTGTTTGATCAAACATTGCACTGTCACCGAGTTTTAAACTATATTTCAGGTTTCAAGTCTCTAGATATCCAGGAAGTTAGTTAAAAATCGATTGCAAGATTCCCAATTTCAAACTAGTTTTCTCAATATCTCGATCCATGCGCCACCAAGCGGATTTTTTAAATAAAATATTGCATTGTCACCGGGTTCTGACTAACGGCCCAAATTTCATGTCTCTAGCTCGTCGGGAAGTTACTCGAAAATCGATCGCAAGATTCCCCCGTTTTTTAAAGGATTTGCGGTTATCTTGACTAGCGAGCCACCTAGCGGAAAATTTGTTTTCTATAAGTTGTATTGTTACCAGGCCTCTAACTAAGTGCCAAGTTTCAAGTCTCTAGCTGACCGCGAAGTTAGTAAAAATGGATTGAAAGATTCCCAAAGTAAAATTTGTTTTCTTACTATCTCGATCCGCGTGCCCCCTAGCGGATCTTTTTTATCAAATGTTGCATTGTCACCGGGCTCTGACCCACGGCCCAGATTTCATGTCTATAGTTCGTCGGGAAGTTACTCAAAAATCGATCGCAAGATTCCCCTCGTTTTTCAGGGATTTGTAGTTATCTCACTTAGCACGCCACTTAGCGGAACTCTGTTTTCTACAAATTGTATTGTCACCGGGTTTCGAACCATGTGCTAAGTTACAAGTCTCTAGGTAACCGGGAAGTTAGTTAAAAATGGGTTGAAAGATTCCCAAATTAAAATTAATTTTCCTAATATCTCGATCCATGCGCCACCTAGCGGATTTTTTTTGCTAAAGCATTGCACTGTCAGCGGGTTCTGACTTACGGCTCACGTTTCATATCTCCAGCTCACCGGGGAAGTTACTCAAAAATCGATTGCAAGATTCCCTGCGTTTTTTCAGGGATTTTCAGGGCTTTCGTTTATCTCGATTCGTCTGTCACCTGGCGGCATTTTGTTTCCCACGAATTGTAGTGCCACTCTATGTGCTAAGCTTCAAGTCTCTGGATCACCGAGAAGTAGTTAAAAGTCGATCGCAAAAATTTCCATTTTAAAATTAATTATCTGTATATCTCGATCCGTGCGCCACCTAGCGGATTTTTTTTGCATGTAATGTCTCTCAGATCTGAAGTGTCTAGCTCAACCGGAAATGTCTAGCTCAACGGGAATTTACCGAAAAAGACTTTTCCGTGGGTCAAAAATTCGTATGGAAATAGGGGACAAACATCAAAGCGACTTAATATAAAGGTAAAAAAACAATAAATACATGAAAATACACAAAAAAAAACTGGGAAAATTTTCAACTAAACCACCCATGTGTCCCCAAAATAATTTGGGCCTTGTTTTAGAGATGTTTCCAAGATCTCGATGTGAAATATCTACAGCAATCCCTTGTACTCTAAAGTAAATTGTTCCGCACTAATGTATGTACATGCAATTTTCTTCCGACTGTTCCGAACGCTCCTTCGAACTTTTTTGTACATGTATGTATGTGTATATGAATAAGAATTCTTCGATCGAATTCATGCATGTTCATCACGTTCCGTGACAGTTGAGTGGATGAGGATTATCTGCAAAATAAACAAAATCAATCAGAAATGCTCAAATCGTATAAATATTTAGGTATGTTTGTATGTTTTCATGGTGATGTGCCTATAATTATACTCAGTTGAGCAGAGCTCACAGAGTATATTAACTTTGATTGGATAACGGTTGGTTGTACAGGTATAAAGGAATCGAGATAGATATAGACTTCCATATATCAAAATCATCAGTATCGAAAAAAAATTTGATTGAGCCATGTCCGTCGTCCGTCCGTCCGTCTGTCCGTTAACACGATAACTTGAGTAAATTTGAGGTATCTTGATGAAATTTGGTATGTAGATTCCTGGGCACTCATCTCAGATCGCTATTTAAAATGAACGATATCGGACTATAACCACGCCCACTTTTTCGATATCGAAAATTTCAAAAAACTGAAAAAATGCGATAATTCATTGCCAAAGGCGGTTAAAGCGATGAAACTTGGTAGATGGGTTGACGTTATGACGCAGAATAGAAAATTAGTAAGATTTTGGACAATGGGCGTGGCACCGTCCACTTTTACAAGAAGGTAATTTAAAATTTTTGCAAGCTGTAATTTGGCAGTCGTTGAAGATATCATGATGAAATTTTGCAGGAACGTTACTACTATTACTATATATGTGCTAAATAAAATTAGCAAAATTGGATGAAGAACACGCCCACTTTTAAAAAAAATTTTTTAAATTCAAATTTTAACAAAAAATTCAATATCTTTACTGTATATAAGTAAATTAAGTCAAAATTCAACTCCAGTAATGATATGATGCAACAAAATACAAAAATAAAAGAATATTTCAAAATGGGCGTGGCTCCGCCCATTTTCATTTAGTTTGTCTAGAATACTTTTAATGCCATAAGTCGAACAAAAATTTACCAATCCTTCTCAAATTTGGTAGGGGCATAGATTCTAAGACTGTAACTGTTCTCTGTGAAAATGGGCGAAATCGGTGGAAGCCACGCCCAGTTTTTAACACAGTCCACCGTCTGTCCTTCCGCTCGGCCGTTAACACAATAACTTGAGCAAAAACGATATATCTTTACTAAACTTAGCTCACATACTTATCTGAACTCACTTTATCTTGGTATAAAAAAATCCGACCATAACCACGCCCACTTTATCGATATCGAAAATTACGAAAAATGAAAAAATGCCATAATTCTATACCAAATACAGGGATCTGGTTTATTGACGCAAAATATAACTTTGGAAAAAACTTTGTAAAATGGGTGTGACACCTACCATATTAGTAGAAGAAAATGAAAAAGTTCTACAAGCGAAATCAACAGCCCTTGGAATCTTGGCAGGAATACTGTTAGTGGTATTGCATATATAAATAAATTAGCAGTACCCGACAGATGATTTTCTGGATCACCTGGTCCACATTTTGTCGATATCGCGAGAACGCCTTCACATATACATCTAAGGGCCACTCGCTTTTAAAACCCTCATTAATACCTTTAATTTGATATCCATATCGTACAAACACATTCTAGAGTCACCCCTGGCCCACCCTAATGGCGATATCTCGAAAAGGCGTCCACCTATAGACCTAATGCCCACTCCCTCTTAAAATGCTCAGTAACACCTTTCGTTTGATACCCATATCGTACAAACATTCTAGAGTCACCCCTGGCCCACCCTAATGGCGATATCTCGAAAAGCGTCCACCTATAGACCTAATGTCCACTCCCTCTTAAAATGCTCAGTAACACCTTTCGTTTGATACCCATATCGTACAAACATTCTAGAGTCACCCCTGGCCCACCCTAATGGCGATATCTCGAAAAGGCGTCCACCTATAGACCTAATGCCCACTCCCTCTTAAAATGCTCAGTAACACCTTTCGTTTGATACCCATATCGTACAAACATTCTAGAGTCACCCCTGGCCCACCCTAATGGCGATATCTCGAAAAGGCGTCCACCTATAGACCTAATGCTCACTCCCTCTTAAAATGCTCAGTAACACCTTTCGTTTGATACCCATATCGTCACTTCTAGAGTCACCCCTGCCCCCCCTATGCGATACTGACCTAAGCCCACTCCCTCTTAAAAATGCTCAGTAACACCTTTCGTTTGATCCCATCGTACAAACATTCAGATCACCCTTGGTCACCTATGGCGATTCTCGAAAAGGCGTCCACCTATAGAACTAAGGATTACTCCCTTTTAAAATACTCATTACCACCTTTCATTTGATACCCATATCGTACAAACACATCTAGAGTCACCCCTGGCCCACCCTAATGGCGATATCGTCGAAAAGGCGTCACCTATAGACCACTCTAATGCCACTCCCTCTTAAAATGACTCAGTAACACTTTTCGTTTGATACCCATATCGTACAAACATTCTAGAGTCACCCCTGGCCCACCCTAATGGCGATATCTCGAAAAGCAGACCTAATGCCCACTCCCTCTTATAATGCTCCGTAACACTTTTCGTTTGATACCCATATCGTACAAACATTCTAGAGGTCCACACCCATGCCCCGTCCCTAATGGCGATATCTCGAAAAGGCGTCCACTATAGACCTAATGCCCACTCCCTCTTAAAATGCTCAGTAACACCTTTCGTTTGATACCCATATCGTACAAACATTCTAGAGTCACCCCTTGCCCACTCTAATGGCGATATCTCGAAAAGGCGTCCACCTATAGACCTAATGCCGTCACTCCCTCTTAAAATGCTCAGTAACACCTTTCATTTGATTCCCATATCGTACAAACACATTCTAGAGTACACCCCTGGTCCACCTTTATGGCGATATTCTCGAAACGGCGTCCACCTATAGAACTAATGCCCACTCCCTATTAAAATGCTCAGTAACACCTTTCATTTGATTCCCATATCGTACAAACACATTCTAGAGACACCCCTGGTCCACCTTTATGGCGATATCTCGAAACGGCGTCCACCGATAGACCTAAGGCCCACTCCCTCTTAAAATGCTCAGTAACACCTTTCATTTGATACCCATATCGTACAAACAAATTCTAGAGTCAGCCCTGGTCCACCTTTATGGCGATATCCCTAAATGGCGTCCATCCATAGAACTATGGCCTACTCTCTCTTAAAATACTCTTTAATACCTTCCATTTGATACACATGTCATACAACCACATTCCAGGGTTACCCTAGGTTCATTTTCTCACATGGTGATTTTCCTTATTTTGTCTCCATAGCTCTCAACTGAGTATGTAATGTTCGGTTACACCCGAACTTAGCCTTCCTTACTTGTTTTCTATTAATTTCAGAAAATTTACGTAATGTTTTTAATTTGGTCCATAATATGATGCAATACTTTTCACTGTACTTATTATAAAATAAAATAATTAAAAATAAATTTAATTAAAAACAAGTAAAGGTGTCTTAGTTAGGTGTAACCGCACCTTATATACTCAGCGTGAACTTTAATTGTACATTTCATTTCAGACAAATTCCTTTTCTACATAACACGTGGCACCGCCCGTTAAAAAAAATGTCCCCCAATTTCCTCTTACAATAAAACTTGATAAGTGAAATATCATTGATTCAAAACTATTTTTTGCTAAGTTATATATAGCTTATTATTTTCGTCTACGATCCTTTTAAAAATCTTTTATATAAAGTGGGCGTGGTATTTAACCGATCTCGTCCATTTTTTCTAGAAATATTTCCTGCTATAGGAAAAATTTTTGTACCCAATTTTGTTATGATCCGTTAATTTTTCTTCGAGTTATGTATGGCTCCCGAAACATAGAAAATTGCTTAGTCATAAAAGAGGCGGTGCCACGACCATTTTTTAAAATTTGAAGTTTTTCCTATTTATTGTTATAAATCCACTTGGGAATTGAAATACCATTGATATAAGGCATTTTTTTGCAAAGATATATCTTATTTTATTCTTCCACGACCCTTTTAAAAATCTTTTATATAAAAGTGGGCGTCATCCTTAACCGATTTCGTAAATTTTTTTTAAAGCATTCCTTATAGTAAAGACAACCTCTCTACCGAATTTTGTTACGACAGGTTTAACGATTTTTGATTTATGATTAATAATATTTGTAAAATTGTTTTATCACAAGTGGGCGGTGCCACGCCCATTTAAAATTTTTTTTTCAAATTCTTATCAAGAGTCACAATGTCAGTCCACATGTCAAATTTCAACATTCTAGGTGTATTATTTACTAAATAATCAGGTTTTTTGTGTTTTCCAAATGTTATTATAAAAAGTGGGCGCGGTTATCATCCGATTTCGCTCTTTTTCAATACCAATCTATTCTGGGTCCAGATAAGCTCGTGCTCCAAATTTGGTGAAGATCGTGTTAACGGACAGACGGATGGACGGACGGACATGGCGCAATCAAATTTTTTTCGATACTGATGATTTTAATATATGGAGGAAGTCTATATCTATCTCGATTTCTTTACACCTGTGCAAGCAACCGTTATCCAATCGAAGTTAATATACTCTGTGTGCAAAGCAAGCTGAGTATAAAAATGACACTCCTCATCAATCTAGGGCGTGGATCAGACAATTGAATAAAAGCGTTGGACGCGTGAAATTTCTAAAATGTGAGGCTTTGGCGCTTCCGACGCTTTTATTTAATTGTTTGATCAACGCCCTAGATTGATGAGGAGTGGATGACTAGTACCTTGGACCTACCTAATTATTTTCTAGCTTTTAGTATTGTTATTACTTAATGTAAGTATTGTTTTCCGTGGTGTGCGTGGTAGCGTGGTCCGCCTACCACACCGAATGCCCTGGGTTCACACCCGGGCAAAGCAACATCAAAATTTTATAAATAAGGTTTTTCAATTAGAAGAAAATTTTCTAAGCGGGGTCGCTCCTCCGCAGTGTTTGGCAAGCGCTCCGAGTGTATTTCTGTCATGAAAAGCTCTCAGTGAAAACTCATCTGCCTCGCAAATGCCGTTCGGAGTCGACATAAAACAAGCAGGTGCCGTCCCGCCAATTGGTAGGAAAAATTAAAAAGGAGCACGACGCAAATTGGAAGAGAAGCTCTCGACCTAAAATCTCTTCGGAGGTTATCGCGCCTTACATTTATTTATTTTAAGTATTGTTTTCAATAAAACCGTTTAACTTAAAATTTTTTTTAATTACTTTATTTTCAAGTTTTTAGTTTTAATTGCCTATTATTTCTTATTCTATTTAGTTCATTTAGTGACTCATTATTACAAAGACTCTTTCCTGACAATTTGTTACAATCTAAGTCCTCATTACATAATCCTTCCAAAGACTTTACTTTTTACTTTTCTTGTCCCTCCTCGAACTCCAAGGTATTTTGAAGTCACTTCTACCGGACTGTATATAATATTTGCAAAGAGGATAAATAAATAAGAGCCACCAGTCTGCTACAAGTGGCGAGTAACTCGCTGGAAATCAAAAAAATTTATGTCTAATGTTTTCTGTGAGGGACATTTTTAATTGTCTCGCATTTATCCATGCCGTGCAAATGTGATTTTTCGAAAAAGAATTAATTAGTTAATTAAATACTGTCGAAAAATTGAACACAAATACCCCACGAAATGTATAGAAGACATTTATGCACGTCTCTCCCAAAAAAAACCTGCGATTACCCTAACAAAAACATTACGCAAAGTAACGAGTGACGTCTCTTATTATATTTATCCTCTTTGATATTTGTTCCAAATATGAGCCAAATCGGACAAAAAATACGATTTTTTTTAATATTTCGATCCATGCGCCACCTATGGGATTTTTTTCTTATTATTACATTGTCAGGGGGTCTGAACTATATTCCAAATTTCAAGTTTATAGCTTAGCGGGGAGTTACTTAAATTTGAATTACAAAGTTCTGTTCGATACACAGAGTCAAACTAAATAAATCCGTTTAAAAAGGTGTGTGTACCAAGTACTCCTGAAGTTCGATATGTAAACATACAGATGTACGTCTAAAAAGCTTATGTTTTTAAGTTAACTAGAGCTCGCACGGGCGTCGAAGCTGGACCACAAAAGAGGTATAACTTTACCAGATTAAAATAGTTTCGGTTTTTTGAGAACAGCTTCGTCATCTTCTCATCGGTAACAAACTATACCGACAAGCTATTGTTTTTTATCGGCTTATTGTCGACAAGAAATTATTATGGTCGATTTATCGACTTTTTATTGGCTTTTTATCGACTGGTTACAAATATTTCAACGATTTTTTTTGCAAGTTATATCCGTATCTGTTACATAACAGATCGAAGAGTCGTAGTTGACACACGTTAACAAGCCGATAGCAAATTGGGAACACTCTGATAAGAAATCGGTAACTTTTCGGCACTAAATCCGTAAGTTTTTGATAATATCTCGATAACGAAGTGATAACAAATCGATAACATGCCTACAACCAATTGGTAATAGTCCGATGTAAAATCGATAACTTTTTGAAAACATATCGATAGTTGTTCGATATAAATTGGGCAATTTGGAATAAGAAACCCACAACTTTGTGATAACGTATCGATAGCTTTATGATATATAATCGTAAATAAACTATAACTTTTCTACCACCAATCGGTATTATGCCGATAAATAATTGCATACACTAGGCTAACAAATCGATAACTTTGCGATAATACAAAAGTTGAGTGGATATAGGCCAAGTAAGGACTGTATTCAGGTCTGCATCGGAAAGAGAGACACCTCAAGTTCTGGAATGTTATGTATGAACTGATCTGGACGTTACTAAAAATAAATAATAATGCAGTGTTAATTTTTTGAATTTATTAAGTGAATTCATTTATAAGACAATAGACTAAGAGCACAAAGAAACTTTAATAAATATCCTACCCTTTATCTCTTGCCTTCTTTTTAACCTCCCCATGTGCTTACATACTTACTGCAATACACTTAACCCTATTAAATTTTTAATTTCTAAAATTTATTTGTACACCAAATTGTCTATAAATAAATAAGAGGAAGACAAATTGAACTTGTAAACAGGCTACAAACTGTGGAAATGAGTTCTTCTCACATTCGCACCATCCACTTATACGAGCGACGAATATTTATAAATGTGTGTGTGCATGCACTCTCTGCAAAAGTAGTTGGATAATGCGGTCGTTTTGTATCATAATGGAGTAGGTATTAAGTGCTCCGTTGTGATGATCTCATCATGACTTTAGATCAGGTCTTTTTCGCTGCAGGAGTATGTCATATAAGAATATGAGAGGGTAGGGGAGAGGGAGAGTGAGTGTGACTAGTCTTGGATGAATCCGATATGAGTTGCAAAGGAATATGCAACTATAACCAATATTGATCTCTTTATATGGGTAAGACTAGACGATTTCTTTTGAACATGTCCTATGGAAAACCAATTGTACTTCTTTATATCTACACGGGTAGTGTCGGACTGGTCCTTATTATAACCCAACGGGTACTGTCGGACGGATCCTTTTTCTACTACTTCTAAAGTTAGGATAGGTTAGGTTAAGTGGTAGCTGCCCTGTTAGGGGCAGATCACTTGGACAGCATAAAGGTCCATTGTGGTACCACATACAATAACGGTGACGTAAGTTATAACTACTTAGAGAGCAATGACATATGTATATTAGGTTAAGTGGTAGCTGCCCTGTTAGGGGAAGCTCACTTGGACAGCATGAAGGTCCATTGTGGTACCACATAAAATAATGGTGACATAAGCTATAACTACTTATAGAGCAACGCCATATGTAGCTTCGAATGAGACCGCTATCAACCTTGGATAAATCCTCGGGAGAACTAAGTATATCAAGACCGAAATACTGTCGTCTAGTTCTGGAAAAAGCTGGGCAGTAAAGCATAAATTGACTTGATGATTCTGCCTTATCATCTTCCATATAGCTGCTGCAGGATGGGGTTTCTAGTATATTGACGTACCGCATGGATTCCCATTGGACAGTGTCCTGTCCAGTACCCAATTACCATTGAAAGATGAGCCTTAGTGAAACCAATGAACGATCTTGATACCCTTTATATCCATACAGGTACTGTTCGCCAAGCTTTCCTTTGTACTTCTACGGGTAGTGTCGTCTAAATCCTCAAGTCTGTTCTGCCCGTACGGTGATTCTTGCCGATTTTATAATTTTTTCAAACACAATATTTTTTAAATTAAAATTAAATAAAGCAAAACAAATTCTACGTTAATACAACAAAGGGAACCAATATTTTAGGCTCGGTAAAGGGTTCCTCATTTTTTTAATAAATAATTTGATTTAGTTAAATTTTTTTATTTTACCAATTTCATTGTCGTTTTTTTAGTTTCTTAAAACTGGATCGTAAATTTTAAACTCACTAACTAACTGTACGTTAAAACGACTAGAGGTGATCAACTATACCCCGATGTCGAAAAGAGTTCTATCGTGGTAAGAGAAAGGAGTAAGGATGGGAACGGGAAGATGAAGTGAGAGAGAAAGGAAGGACATGAAAATGAGGTAGAGTGAATGGAAATTTTTACCTTCTTGGGTCGCCCTCGATTCCCGAATTTTTCGAATAGTCTGAGAATCGCGAATTTTTCATTTTTCTTATGGTCCGCGAATTGAGCTAGAGTATATGGCGGCAAGCAAGAACAACTGAACGCTAGTTTAATCACACTTATGGTATGTCCCCTCTTTGGAGTACTCTTCCAATACAATGGAAGTGCTCATTACAAGTCAGTACGTAATACTCTCGATTGTTGTAGGGCTTTTATCTTCCACGCAAGCACTTCGTTGCTACCCTTTGCACTTACAACAGCTAAAAGTAGTGGATTGCAGTGGTGCAATGGGCGCGGGCGGAAGGATAGTCGGCAAGTCGCCAGCTGCTGTAACAAAAACCCACACACACACACATACGCACACAAAATGTGTTTTGCGCAGAACTCATACCATTGCCAAAGTCTGGTGTATCATTCAACTTTGCAGCTGGCAGTTTGGATATACGGAACAGATGCGGCCCACATTTGCACTGACTGGCGTGACTGATGGCTGGTTGGCTGGCTAAGCAAACCACGTCTCACTCCTCCCACCTGTGTCCTAGTGTGCTTGTCGTTTTAAATCGTACATTTGTCGGCAATCGTCGTGTCCCTGCTGTTTTAGTAGCACTCAAACTCGACTCTTTTTCGCCTAGTTTCGTCTATTTGCATACAACTTTGGCCGCTGCAGTTGCTCGAATTTGGAAATTGTGGCTTCCTTCCAAGTTGGCAACATTTCATGCTGCCACAACACCAAGGTATCAGCAAAGCTATCCAAGTTCGCGTTTGCCGCTTTCAGCATTAATGCAATTACTTCCTATGCAACTCCTAAATTGTGGTTGCAGCAATTGTGCCACAAATGCCACAAACTAGGAATATGTTGCAACAACTTGCCGCAATAACTGGTGGCTAAAGCAGATGATGTCGCTGTTGCTTTGTCTTAGGCGCTTCTTGTACTTCTTGGAAATTCATCTGCAACATGTAGAGGACGCCAGAGTTGTTGTTTCATGCCACCAGTGCCTGGGCGGACAGAAATGGTAGATGCCAACCATGTTGCAACAATAAAGATGGGCAAACAAAAGTTGCAAATAAAAACAAAAACAATATCATAGCGAAACTAAGGCCATAGCGAAGTGGTGCCTACGAAAGGAGAGTTTCAGAGATTGTTGGCGCTGGCAATCACCATTACTTCTACGCCAGAGGAGCAACAATCCATAAACATACAAACAATTGCAACAACGTGGATGATGGTGCCTATGCAGACTGCACACACTCACACACATGCACACATTTGAACAAATATATTTAGCAGAGCACATTGCGATGGGAAAAAAAGTGCACAAAAGGAAGTCACACGATCGAAGGCGAACCGAACCGGCTGGTGGCTGGTGGTTGGTCGCCGCCAAAACCGGTTCTTCCTGCAGCTGTGTGACAGTCAGCCAAAACAACAACAACGACGCCAATAGCAACAAAGCAATGCAAACACCTTAAAGTACACAAGCGAACATATGCAGAAAGTTTACAGGAGTCGTTGAAGTTTGTTGATGTTGATGGTGGTGTTGCTGTTGCTGTTGCTGTGTCGCATTCGAATAGTACGAAAATAGTGCAAAAGTAAGGCTAAAGCCAGATGATGATGGTCGATGGCACAATGCAGCGCGGAGTACTGCGAAAAATGGAAAAAATGGCAAATCAAAGAAAAGCAAAAAAAAAGAAAAAGACATTTCCTGTTCCAATTGGATCTCGGGTGCTTGTTGCTCATTGCTGTGCTGTTGGTATTAATGTTGCGCGCCGCTCAAGTTGCGCTCACTCGCACTTTAAGCGTCAGCGACTTTGCCTGCCACAGAATTATAACGCGTGAGCTGTTGCTATGTTGCTTATGTTGCTTATTTTGTTATTGCTGCTTTTCCGTTTGCAATTTCTCTTGCATCAGCCAAACGATTTGCTACAACGGCGCCGTTTGGTGACCGGCGACTGGTGTTTGGTGCTGCTGCTGCTGCTGCAAAGGCAAGTGGCATGTTGTAAGCAACACTTTCCAAACGATGCAAGCAACACGCTACACATATTGTTGCTGGCTGGTGATGACGGAGTTGCAAATTGGCGGCATTGCACTGAGCTAAAGACGTCTAGGAAATTAAGGTTGCTTACAATCCCTCTGCCATACATACTTTATGTATATGTGTGCAAGTGTTCGTGCGTGTGCGTGGCTGTGCATTTCAGTGGGTTGTTGGGGATATGTGAGGCGTCTGTCGGTGGATGTGTTATTTACAGAAAACCATGGGAGTTCTTTGCTTGCAGTTTTGTTGTTTTGTTGAGAAAATGATGAATGACCTTACTCGCTTGTGCAATGACAATAAAAACACAGATGAAATTAGTTTCTTTTGTTGTTGTTGTTGATGTCATCTGTAATTTATTTATTAATGAAACAAATTTCATCATTTATTAGTTTGATTGTTATTTGCAATTAGTACAATGAGAGTAGAAAAATATTATAATGAAGAGTTCTTGAAAAACATTTTTCGAAGGCATAAAAACCAAAGCGAAAAAGCAATAACAAGTAGTCGCATTATCCACCAACCACTAACAGCTATTTTGAGTTTCAATTTAAATTTATTTAAAGAACAATGTATTAGTGCATTAAGATCGAAAGTTGTTTGGCTTTTTTGCATGCATTTTTGTACACTGAAAGAAAAAGACTGGTTAAATCAACCGAAATACGGGTCAATTCAACCGAAATTTCTGTCAATTTTTATCCATTGCAACAAGATGTTGAATCAACTGCGCCCAAATCGTTGATTCGCAATTGACCGTTTTAGTAGTCAAATGAACAAAAAAAGTTGTTGCGACAGCTTTGTACGAAAGTACCTATGTTGCGAATTTGCAAGGCAGATGAGTTTTCACTGAGATCTTTTCATGGCAGAAATACACTCGGAGTGCTTGCCGAACCGTGCCGAGGGCGACCCCGCTTAGGAAAATTTTCTTCTAATTGAAAAAACCTTATTTCTAAAATTTTTATGTTGCTTTGCCCGGGGTGTGAACCCAGGGTCTTCGGTGTGGTAGGCGGAGCACGCTACCATCACACCACGGCGGCCGCCATATACATACGTAAATATGTGCATACATATAGTACACAGCATACATAAGTACAAAGTAGAGAGCGCAGTGAGCGTAAAATTCTCTTGAAATTTGCTCATGTATTGACTGTTGATCGCTGTTGAAATGACCAGTGAGATCAGTTGTGTTAACAAAAAAATCAGTAGATTGATTAGGAATCTGTCAATTTTACAGAATTTTGTTAACTTAAGAGCGACAATTTCTCTTCTGTTGAAATTACTAAACTAATTTGTTCGCTTGACAAAGAACTCGGTCGAATTAACCATAATTCGATCAATTTCACCGAATCTCCGTTAAGTCAAGAACAACAGAACCGATTTGTTGATTTTACTAGCACCATTTCTTTCAGTGTAGTACGATCAATTTGTGTCTCACAAAGTTAAAGTTTAGCGTCTCTCAAAATGTGCATTGATTTTTGAAATTTTTTTTCCGAACGGTGTTTCAGATTTTCTTCCATATGAAAAATGGTCACACTTTGTATGAAGGAAAATCTAAGACACCCTTCGAAAAAAATTGTACTTTATTACACTAAAACTGAGGGGGCAACAAAACTGCTTACTCAAAAAATTCAGATAACTCCAAATAAACTCACACCTTGTAAAATTTTTCAGAAAAAGTTTTTGAGATTGGTTGTAGAGTTTCCGTAACAAAAAAGTTTTCTTGAATAACGTAATTAAAAAAGGAAGTTTTCATAGTTCTGTAAGCTGCTGTATGTGTGCGCTTTTGGCAATGATAAGCTCAAGAAGTTTGGGAACCAGCTTCGCATAACGTAGAAGCGCCAGTGATCGGACACAACTCTGTAGTTGGACATCTGATTTTAAATTCAGAAATCCGTACTTCTTCCACCAAGTAGATGGTATGGTAGAGAGCGAGCTGCTTAATGGCGTGATGTGTATGAAGCAGGAGGAGGGAACTCCCTGCTTCATTCCTTTGATTTGATGAAAGTCAAACTGATTTTGTGTAAATACAATTCGACCCTAGAAGAATATCTAAAAATAATAGGTCCTAACTTTAAAAAACAAGGTGATGTCGATGTCCACGATAGCAAAAACAAAGCTAGGAGTATCAAGTGTAGTAAGACAGTTGTTTGTAGCAGCGACAGAACTCTAAATATACTGAAATCAACAAGAAGGTGGAGGAAATGCTATACACCGAATTTAGGCAACTTTAGTGGAGCTTTAAGAGTATTTAACTGCGCCTCACGAAGTCCAAAGTATGATAAAGTATAAAACGCTAGAACCAGAGTGTAGTGTTGAAAGAGAGATTAAAACCGACTGACTAGTGGGGCAATAATTTTAAAAATTCTTGTTACAGTTTGAGCAGCCTATGATCACTCTGTAGTGAGCTGCGCTTTTTCTCACAAAAAATCAATAAAATTCGATTACTCTGTGAAAGAATTTCGATAAATATTCGTTAGTAAATCGATAAATTTTCGATAAAAAATCGATACTTTTTCGATAACAAATTGATAACTTTTTGATATTATATCGATAAGTTTTGATAACGAACCGATAACTCGTCGATAAAAAATGTGTATAACCATTGTTATCGATAGCAAATTTTATTACACTTCGATCACAAATCAATTACTTGTCTATACCTCGTAGATAACACACCAAAGGCTGAGATAAATGAAATGACAGGTGATTTCGGAGCAAAACGCACGTTTTCTGAAAAACATCTTTCGACTATGGGCGGCCACCGTGGTGTGATGGTAGCGTGATCCGCCTACCACACCGTATGCCCTGGTTCACACCCCGGGCAAAGCAACATCAAATTTTAGAAATAAGGTTTTTTCAATTAGAAGAAAATTTTTCTAAGCGGGGTCGCCCCTCGGCAGTGTTTGGCAAGCGCTCCGGGTGATTTCTGCCATGAAAAGCTCTCAGTGAAAAACTCATCTGCCTCGCAGATGCCGTTCGGAGTCGGCATAAAAACATGTCGGTCCCGCCCGCCAATTTGTAGGGAAAAGCACGAGGAGCACCGCGCGCAAATTGAAGAGAAGCTCGGCCTTAGATCTCTTCGGAGGTTTATCGCGCCTTACATAATATTTTATCTTTCGACTACATTTCATCATTTATTTTGTATTGTTGATTTTCCGACAGGGTGGATAAAATTATGTATATTGGAACGATTTTCCGTTCACCCCTTGTCAAATTTGGTTTTCGAGATAAACCGGTTTAGCGTTGTGCCATCATCAGTGTGGATTTTCGTTCTTGTCTGTTGTTGTCGTTTGTCTTGTATTTATAGTTCGTAGATACATGAGCAGGTATTGTCAAAATTGATGCTTGTGTATATTTATTTATGTGTATGTGCTGTGTGTTCATTCAGAACCTAGGGTGGTTTTACTGATCGATTTGTGTGGCTGACTGAGGCAGGTAAAAGTCAGTATATATATGTGAACTACAAATTGAATTATTTTTTAAAATTTGGCGTAAGAATAACTGCGAGACATTAGCTCCGGTGAGCATTTTTAGTAGACACAAATGCTTAAGAAGCATAGTTAATTTTAATGATCGTGAAAGCCTCTAATCAATGCCCATTTTTTACAATCTGTCAGCTGAACTCAAAAAAACTCGACAATAAGACCAAAATCACTTCAAATTAATCCAATCAATATAATCTTTTACGACTTTGTCAATTTAATTAGATGAAAATACGAAAAAATCCATCCGTAAATCCGTTACTCCCATTCGCCCGTCCAGTTGAACTCAGCTACAGCAAACAGCGCCACAGTTCGAGTGAGTGAAAGTGCGAATGGTAAAATGGAAAATCGTATTACATAAAATCATGTCTACTACGTTTTTAATGAGCAACTCTTGGTAAAACATAAATTTTACGTTTTCTTGCCACTTTATTGCAAAAAGCTACAGCAATTTATCACCCATCTAAGTATGTATGTATGTATGCGTGCGTTTGTATGTGTGTATATACAATTGTAATGTAAACGAATGAGCATTATTGGGTGCTGGGCTTATGAGCTGTGGTGGATTGGGTGGTTACGGGTGGTTACGCTGGTGTTGCTGATAATATGATGGCTTTATTCGGGATGTCGGGCACAGGCGGCATCGAATTGATTCTGGTCGTTTGTGTACCGGGACACATTGTGGCAGGCGTAATGATTTTTGTATAAGAACTGCGCATGTGCAGTAATGATACGATACTCAACCGCAAGGGAATCCAAGTAAATGCCCTGTAGAGAAAATTTCTATAACGAGGGCGCTTCTATTTTTTTATCAGTTCAAATTCAGAAAAAATATGTCACATTAAAATCTTAATTGATAGGACAAATTACAATGAATGCAGCAATGTAAATACGAAATATTTATAAAATTTGTTTATTGTTTAACGACAAATTGTAAATAAAGTGAGAGTAGAAAAAGAATCAGAAATGGTTAGGTTAGGTTAGGTGGAACTGCCGATCCATGAGGACGTCACATACACTGAATGAGTCCGTAGTGTTACCAGAAGTTTTTTTTAACGACCAAACTGAAAAACTCTATCAAAAAACCAGTACCTATGTTATAAAATAACTCCGTCCTCTGGCAAATACTAGAAGCTTCCTAGGACTTAAGCCACTTGCTGCTTCTAGATCTGACAGCTCTATCACTCCTAATGTGTGTTCACATGTATCGCCTCGTCCGCCATTTGAGCACCCTGGCGCCAACCGTCCGTCTCTATTGTGGCGTTAAGATCGCCCTCGAAGCGCTGATAGGAAATCAGGTAGTTGTTCGTCTTGTGATTGATGACGCTTATACTACTGTGCCGTATGGTCGGCGCTCAGCTGCCCGAGGCACCGAGCCTGGTTGCAGTTGTTAACGCTATGTTCTTTGCTACTAGGTCTACAGGTGGAATGTGCAGAATGGCATACAGTGCAGCCGTCGGGGTTGTTTTCAGGGCTCCCGTAATGCTAAGCATTGATAGTCTGCATACTCCATCTAATTTTTTGAGGTAGTTGTTTTTGTTGTAGCTCGTGGAATGGTTATTTAAGTTCAAAATTTCCAATTAAACTTCAGAAAGTTACAATTTATGTATAAAAAGTATATATTCAAGTTTGGAATTTCATGTCACATTAAGAAATTACAAATCAAAAACTCTGAACTTGAATTGAAATTTTGCAAATTAAAATATATTATCTGAATTTGAATAAGAACTTTCTGAACTTGAAATAAAAATTCTGAAATTGAATTGCAATTTTCTGAATTGAAATAAAAGTTCTAAAACTGAAAAAGTAATTTTTGAACTTGAATTGAAAATTTCTGATTTGAAATGAAAATTTGAAATTTATTGTTATCTTCTATATTTGAAATATAAGTTCTAAAATTGAATTCTAATTTTCTAAACTGGATTTGTTATTTCTGAGCTTGAGTTATATTATTCTGAATTTGATGTGAAGACACGGATCTTTAGTAGTAAGTTTCTGAACTTGATATTTATATTCACAAGGCGCAAGGACAAACGACTTCAGTATGCGGATTGAATTTGGAGGAACCGCGCTTTTCGCACGAGACAGCTATACGTTGCCTGTTCCAGAGTAGCATTCCAAATTGTTTGTTTATTCATATCCCAGATGGAAAAACGAAAACTGTAGTGTATCCAAATGTTTTTGGATTAAGAATTGAAATAAAGATTAAAAAAATTCTATGATACTTATTCTTTTTCCATATTTCTATTGGTCCTAGCGAAGCACACCGGGTCCCGCTAGTAGTTCATAACAAAAAGACCTAATGTCAATATACACCGAAAGTACGATGTGTCAGATATGTGTGTGTTGTGGTGTATCTCTTTCCATTGTATCTGAAAATCCCTATTTTGCCAAAATGGCAGCCATGTTCATTGTTCATACTCTTGTCTAAGAAAACTCGATCAGATGCAGATGAATCAGTACACACCATCATAAATACATTCTTCATTACTTTTTTTTTAAATTTTTTATCTCTAAGGCATCAGAGTAAAAAAGTTAGTAAGTATGTAGGAACAACAATTTTCGGGACGCTGGTGAATATATTCATTTGAAACTCGAGGGATCCATGAGTTAGATTACCAAATAGTTGTAGCGATATTGATTCGAAAACAGGTGGGTGATGTTTCTAATGCTGACTTGATCCCTATTCGAAGAAACATTGTATATGTAAATCTATGGCTATCAGATTTGGTAGTCGTAAATTTGCAAGTTGAATGGCAACAGTCAACGATCTGTATATTCGTTTTCCCAATAAGTGATTCCTCGTCTGTGAAGGAAGATTGAACACGTGCGCCGAACCGTTGCTTGTTGGGACAGTTGTGTAATGAAGAGATATTGTAAATTTTCAGTAAGGAAGCGACCATTTGAAAGAACCAGTTGAAAATTTGCGGAATGTCGGGTTTTGATTTCGAGAAATCTAAAATATTCACCGAAATAATGCATCAGCGCTTCGTCGTAAAAAATGCGATGACCTCGATACTCTTGAGTTCTTGTTGCCAAAATCCCAGCCAAAATGAATTTGCCGATGCGAAATGTATGACATCTCATCAGAATGCAGTCGGTCAGCAATTTCCAAGATATTTCAACTGCATTCATGGTTGTTTCTGAAGAAAAGCACGCAATTCTATTACAATGTTGTTTCTTTGACACAACAACATCACACTTAATAAATTTAGTGAGACATTACTCACCAAATTGAAGCACGCATAACGCATTACTTAAATCCAGTTCATTTATTTTTTTCTTCACAGTTTTATGAAACAAAACACAAAACAAATGACTTCTTATTTTCGTTGGTTTTCACTTGAGAATGCCGAACGTCAATATAATTCTAGAAACGTCAATTCCATTGAATAATGCAATATGCAAATAGCACATCTATTGGTATGAAAACGTAGCCGTAGCTTGGTGTGATATATCTCATTGAACCGCTCGACCAAATTCAATCAAACTTTACAGAAACCATCTAAATGATAGCCCAAATGGTTGAATTGGTGAGGCCGGTCTCTAGTTATAAAGTAACTCCAGTAGTTTTCTTAATTTAAATAAAAACTTTGAAATAGAATTGTAATTTTCTGATGTGATATGAAATCTCTGAACTTTGCATAGTAAAATTTCTGAACTTGAAAAATAAGTTCTATATTCAATTGCATTTTCTTAATTTAAAATAAAAATTCTGAAATTTTTGTAGTTTTGTGAATATGAAATAAAAGTTCTAAATCGTAAAGTAATTTTTTGAAATTGATTAAAATTCTGAATTTTGAAATGAAAATTCTGAGATTGAATTGAAATCTTCTGAATTTGAAATAAAATTTCTAAAATTAATTTTTAGTTTTCTGAACTTAAATTGTTATTTTTTGAACTTGAATTATAATTTTCTGAATTTGATATGAAAACATGGAACTTTCAGTAGTAAATTTCTGAGCTTGAAAAAATGTTCTTATATTCAATTGCAATTTTCTTAATTAAAATAAAAATTCTGAAATTTAATTGTAGTTTTGTGAATATGAAATAAAAGTTCTTAAACCGTAAAGTAATTTTTTGAAATTGAATTGAAAATTTCTGAGTTTAAAATGAAAATTCTGAGATTGAATTGTAATCTTCTGAATTTGAAATAAAAGTTTCTAAAATTTATTTTTAATGTTCTGAACTTAAATTGTTATTTTCTGAACTTGAATTATAATTTTCTGAATTTGATATGAAAACACTGAACTTCATTGGTAATTTGTGAACTTGCAAAATAATTCTTATATTCAATTGCGAAATTCTTAATTTAAATAAAAATTATGAAATTGAATTGTAATTTTCAAAATTTGAAATAAAATTATTTTTGGAAATTGAATTGAAATTTCATGAATTTGTAATAAAAATTCTAATTGTAATCTTCTGAATCTGAAATAAAGGTTCTAAAACTTAATTCCAACCTTCTGAACTTTATTTGTTATTTTCTGAACTTGAATTATAATTTTCCGAATTTGATATGAAACACTGAACTTTAATAGTAAAATTTCTGAAATTGATTTCTTTAATTTTCTGAATTTGAAATAGAAATTCAGAACTTAAATCGTAATTCGAAAAAGGTGTGTGCTTAGTACTCATAGCACCCCATCTAGGTCGATATGTTTAAATTAGACTGCACCTCAATTACTACTCAGTTACAAATTTGCAAGATTTAATTCTTTATCGGTAGACACTTTTTCTGTACTACTCATTAGAATTCTAAATTTCATGAAAAATTTAAAACACCCTGTAACGGTTTCAGACGGGCCTGCTCTTGAACGCTATAATAGAACTATTTCCTTTTGTTGCATAATAGGCCAAATCGTGAACCGAACACTATGATGAGTAAATCTTCTCTTTCTCTGCAGGGTATGCGCTGCAAATTGTAGGAGTGTGTATGCGTGTTTGTGTGTGTGTGAATGCGTGTGTTTGAGCCTGTTTGCCGTTACCTAATACTCAATGCTGCCTCAACGCCATAGAGTATGCAATGGATAATAAAACATGGAGTGTGGGTATACAATTAGGCTAATTGGAGCGTCTCTACTGGCTCAAAACGAACGTTAAGAACAAAAAATAATAATTCTCAGAAAGTGAAAAACTATGTAAAGGAAATGAATAATCTTTATAAATAATACATAACATGGTATCATTTAGATAGGTCCGAAAATAAACAGGTTTTATAAAAACTGTACAACACTTCTAAGGCCCACATGCAGAACAGCAAGTTAACTTTTTAACACAGAGTTAATCTGACGGGAGCGATTAAACTTATACAATATTTGACAAATTTTTTAATTAACTCTGTGCTAAGAAAATGGCTTGCCGTTCGTGAAGTGGGCCTAAAAGGATAAAACTAAAGCAGATTTAAAGCTTTAGGAACTAATAATTAGGGCACATCTTATAAGTTCAGCAATGGATCAAAAAGTC
>JARSSU010047778.1:0-42855 GCA_029619165.1 Eurosta solidaginis
CAACTAAGGGGCACTCCCTTTTAAAACCCTCATTAATACGTGTATATTGGAACGATTTTCCGTCATCCCTTGTCAAATTTGGTTTTGAGACAAACCGGTTTCGGCGTTGTGCCATCATCAGTGTCGATTTTCGTTCTGATCTGTTGTTGCCATTTGTCCTGTATTTATAGTTCGTAGGTATATGAGCAGGTATTGTCAAATTGATGCTTGTGTATATTTAGTTATGTGTATGTGCTGTGTGTTCGTTCAGAACCGAGGGTGGTCTACTAATCGATTTGTGTGGCTGACTGGGGTAGGTAGAAATCTGTGATTTTAGTCGTTTGACCTTCTTTGTCGGTTTTTTGTTTTGGTGTGTTAATTGTTTTGTGTTTATTTGTTGTTGTGTGTTTGTCTGTTGTACCTGTGTGATTAAGTTGTTTCCTGTAAACAAGTTTTAAAGGCTCGAATATTGTGTCAGAAATTGTGTTTATCTGTTCGTTTATTATTCTACCGTCGAATGTTTTCTGTTTGTAGATTTCTATGTTTTCGAGTACGTTGAGACGTCGGCCCTTTTCTTGTATGTGAAGAACCCTAACTGTTTTATTGCTGGGGAACATTCATTCTCGACCATGTGATTCGCGAAGTTAGACTCGGGTATAATGTTCGGATTCCGTATTTTTTTGTTGTAATCTCTAATATGTTCTCTGAACCTCGTTCTTATTTGCCGTCCTGTTTGTCCTATGTAACTATGCTGGCATCCGCAGGTAAGCTTGTATACGCCGTGGCTGCTAAACGGATCCTCTGAGTTAATGTTAGTTCTTAGTTTTCGCCCTAGATTATTCGATGTTTTGAATGCTGTGTTAATGTTGTATTTTTTAAAGAAGTTTGCCAATTTATATGTTGCTTTTCCAGTATATGTCATAGTCGTCCAGCTATTATTTTCTTTTTCATTATTTCTTTTTGGTTCTCCATTTGTCCTTCTGAGCTTATCTACTAGTGCTTTTTTATATCCGTTGTTTGCAGCGATATTATATATGACCTCAAGTTCTCTCTTATATGCCTCTTGTGTAAGAGGTGTTCTTTCAAGTCTATGTACCAAGTGCCTTAATGCTGCATTTTTATGATGTTGAGGATGATTTGAGGTATTGTGTATTGTTGTGTCGGTGGCCGTTGACTTTCTATATATGTCATAGTTAAATCTTTTGGCTTCTTTATCAATATTTATCGTGAGGTCTAGATAGTTGATTCCTCCGTCTTTTTCGGTTTCCATTGTAAATTTTATATTGCCGTGCTGTTTGTTGAGGTACTCCAGTACGAGCTCTTCGTTATTAGTAGTTAAAACGCATATTATGTCATCCACGTATCTAGCATAAAATGACACGCCTAATTTGGACTTCAGCTCCTGTATGTACTTTTCTTCCAGATTTTGCATGAACACTTCCATAAGAATTGCTGATGTGGGGCTTCCCATTCCAAGACCGTTGTTTGTCTATATATTTTATTGTTGAATTTAAAATAGTTTTGACGTAAAGTGGTTCTTAGCGTATTTGTGATTTGCATACTTTTCACTTTGTTTTTGTGTTATGAACTATTGTTGAGCTAACTATGTCCAAAGTTTCCGATAGTGGTATAGATGGGTATAAATCTTTTATGTCAAAAGATACCAATTTGCTGTTTCTTGTTAGCTCCACGGTCTCGAGTCTCTCTATTAGTTCTGTTGTGTTAGTTATTGCATATTCGTTCCTTAGTTCCAGAGTATCTATCAATATCGTTTTTAAATATTTGGACAGTTTGTAACATGGTGTCGATTTAAAATTAATGATGGGCCTCATTGGCGTGTCCGGCTTGTGGATTTTGGTAGCGCAACCAGTGGAGGAGCCGAAGGGTTCATTTGGACCAATCTATGTGCCATGTTAGAATCTACTATATTTGTTGCATTTTTTATAGCACTTTGATTTGTTTTTGGTATTCGTCTGTGGGATCCTCTCTCATTCTACGACATTTCATTTCCTCTATGAGATCCTCGGTTTTGGATATATATTGCTCTTTTTCGATTAGCACAGTGGTGTTTCCTTTGTCCGCTTTCGTTGTGACAATATTGTTTTCCTTAGTTTATGCCGTAGATTCTTTATTGTTTTCTCCTCTGTATTCGGTTTTTGTCCTTCCTGTGCTTTCACCTCCTTTTTTATGATTTCCCTGCACATGTGTCTTGCGTTCTCCTGTTCTTCCTGTGGTAACAATGATATTGCGATCTCCGCATCTACAATCGCTTGCTCCGTTTTTCTTACTGTATTCTGGTCCATGATATTGTGCTTCAGGCCCTTTTCGAGAAGTTGTGCCTCTTCCTTGATAATGGCCACTGTTGTGAGGTTAACGAACTTGTCATGCAACTGGTGAGTGTTTTGGTTCTGGTTACCCTCTCGTCGTCTGCCAGCTTGTCCAATTTTCGGTTCAGCGACCTGTATTTTTGTTGTAGTTCCTGATTGACCTCTGTCTTAATGCGGTCGAAACATTCCATTAATGCAGTCGTAGGTAGTTGTTCTGCCAATCTTAAATGGATAGATAATAACTCGGCATTTATATCATCCTTCTTCGAGTATAAGCTTTCCAACTCATATCTTAAAAAATCCTTTTGAAATCTACAAACAGAAAACATTCGACGTTAGAATAATAAACGAACAGATAAACACAATTTCTGACACAATATTCGAGCCTTTAAAACTTGTTTACAGGAAACAACTTAATCACACAGGTACAACAGACAAACATACAACAACAAATAAACACAAAACAATTAACACACCAAAACAAAAAACCGACAAAGAAGGTCAAACGACTAAAATCACAGATTTCTACCTACCCCAGTCAGCCACACAAATCGATTAGTAGACCACCCTCGGTTCTGAACGAACACACAGCACATACACATAACTAAATATACACAAGCATCAATTTGACAATACCTGCTCATATACCTACGAACTATAATACAGGACAAATGGCAACAACAGATCAGAACGAAAATCGACACTGATGATGGCACAACGCCGAAACCGGTTTGTCTCAAAACCAAATTTGACAAGGGATGACGGAAAATCGTTCCAATATACATCATTTATCCACCCTGTCGGAAAAACAACCAAACAAGATAAGCCTCATTAATACCTTTAATTTGGTACCCATATCGTACAAACACATTCTAGAGTCACCCCTGGTCCACGTTTATGGCGATATCTCTAAAAGGCGTCCACATATAGAACTAAGGCCCACTCCTTTTTCAAAATACTCATTAACACCTTTCATTTGGTACCCATATCGTACAAAAAATTCTAGAGTCACCCCTGGCCCACCTGTATGGCGATATCTCGAAAAGGAACCCACCTATGGACTAAGGCCCACTCCCTTTTAAAATACTCATTAACACCTTTCATTTGATACCCTTATCGTACAAAACAAATTCTAGAGTCACCCCTGGTCCACCTTTATGGCGATATCTTGAAAAGGCGTCCACCTATAGAACTAAGGCCCACGCCCTTTTAAAATACTCATTAACACCTTTCATTTGATACCCATATCGTACAAACAAATTCTAGAGTCACCCCTGGCCCACCTTTATGGCGATATCTCGAAAAGGCGTCCACCTATAGAACTAAGGCCCACGCCTTTTTAAATACTCATTAGCACCTTTCGTTTGATAGCCATATAGTACAAACAAGTCTAGAGTCACCCTGGTCCACTTTTATGGCGATACCTCGAAAGGCGTCCACATATAGAACTAAGGCCCACGCCCTCTTAAAATACTCATTAACACCTTTCATTTGATACTCATATCGTACAAACAAATTCTAGAGTTAGGCCTGGTCCACCTTTATGGCGATATCCCTAAATGGCGTCCATGTATAGAACTATGGGCCACTTCCTCTTAAAATACTCTTTAATACCTTCCATTTGATACACATGTCATACAAACACATTCCAGGGTTTACCCTAGGCTCTTTTACAACATGGTGATTTTCCCTTACTTTGTCTCCACAGCTCTCAACTGAGTATGTAATGTTCGGTTACACCCGAACTTTGTCTTCCTTACTTGTTCGTTTTAACCCTTTTTTAATCGTTTTACCTGAAACAAATTCATCCTTGAACATAAAACAACTAATTTATGCCAAAGAACGCACAATACGCGTTAACAATTCTAAAATGCTATGTTGTACTAACCGTAAAGTACTTTACACCTAGTTTGATCCTTTTTATGTTTCCTGCTTTGCTAATATTGAGTTTAGTTATTGTTAGATCACTTAAACATCAACAAAGAAAAGAAATATCGATTGTACAGCACATAAAACATTATTTGCATTTGGAGTTTGTGAAAGCACACAAGGAAAGGGAGATGGATTTTTGGCAAAAAGTTTTGTTAACTGATGATTCAAAGTTCAATATTTTCGGTACCAATAGAAGAACAAAATTGCGAAGGAAGAAAAATACTGCACTTGATCCGTAGAAATTGGTATCAAGTATAAAGCATGGTGGCGACATTGTTGTCGTTTGGGGAGCTGTTGTCTGGAGTTGGTAGGATTACATTTATTGATGGTATTATGGATCGACAAGTCTCTATTGGAAGATATTGGGAAACCACCGGTGGAAAATTGGAGCTCGGTGCAGGTTGGGTATTTCAGAAGTATGGCGATCCACAGCACATGGTACATATTTTTAAGGATTGGCTTATTTACTTGCTCCAAGACAATTAAATACACCGCCCCAAAGCCCAGATTTAAATATCTTTGAGCATGTCTCGGAAATTTTAGAACGGAAAATTAGAAAAAACGTGGTTTTTAGCGCTGTTGTCCTGAAAGAACGCATCATAGAAACTTGGAACAGTATAACACCTGCATAGTTAACAAATTTAGTAGCCTCAATGTCACAACGGCTTCAAGCTAAACTTGATACCAAAGGAGGACCGACTTAATACTAAGAAACAATATTATTTAGTGCGACGTGAAGTTGTTTATACTAAAACAGGTAACTTATGTACTGCATTTAGACTTCTGCCAACGTTGCACATATGTAGGTAGTTTTAAGTTTTAGGCGGCCAAAAATATTTTATTGCCCATATCTTCTTAAAACTGTTTATTAAATGAAAAATTATAATAATTTGTGTAATTAACCGGTAATATTAAAAAAAATAGATATTACACTGTGTAACATTAAAAAAATTCTGCGCAGTGAGGCTATTTTTCTTGTTGTACAGCAAGTAGTGTAATAACTTAGTTCTGTCTTTATCTAGGGTAAATTTTTAATTGGTTTTATGAAAAATTTTAATAAATTGTGTAACTAATCGGTTATATTAGAATAGATATTTACACTGTGTAACACCTAAAAATACCTGCGCAGTGAGGCTATTTTTCATGTTGTACAGCAACAAGGGTATACCAAACCCTCTATCTAACCCCCTATCTGCAAGTATCTGCAGCTAAATTTAATGTAGTTGGCAAGCTAATTGTGCCAAGTACCATGTTCAAAACTAATTTTCACTTGGACGGACTTGGAAACATAACAAAACTGGTTTTGAAAACCAAAAATAAAAAAATGTTTTTTAACATCCTAAATAAAATAGGTTCCTTATCAATTCATAATTTCTAAAAATCACAAACACCATTAATAATGTTAATATTTACCTGAAATATTAGAATCCGTCACAATTACTCAATTCATTGTCTTAAAACTTAAAATATTCACGTTAAAACATGCGATTTCACATAGTTTAAAAAAAAACAAGTAAGGAAGGTTAAGTTCGGGTGTAACCGAACATTACATACTCAGTTGAGAGCTATGATGACAACATAAGGGAAAATAACCATGTAGGAAAATGAACCGAGGGAAACCCTGGAATGTGTATCAAATGAAGGAATTAAAGAGTATTTTATGAGGGAGTGGGCCATAGTCCTATAGGTGGACGCCATTTAGGGATATAGCCATAAAGGTGGATCAGGGTTGACTCTAGAATGCGTTTGTACGATATGGGTATCAAATGAAAGGTGTTAACGAGTATTTTAAAAGGGAGTAATCCTTAGTTCCATAGGTGGACGCCGTTTCGAGATATCGCCACAAAGGTGGACCAGGGGTGACCCTAGAATTTGTTTGTACAATATGGGCATCAAACGAATGGTGTTAATGAGTATTTTAAAAGGGAGTGGGCCTTAGTTCTATAGGTGGATGCCGTTTCGAAATATCGCCATAATGGTGGACCAGGGGTGACTCTAGAATGTGTTTGTACGATATGGGTATCAAATGAAAGGTGTTAATGAGTATTTTAAAAGGGAGTAATCCTAGTTCCATAAGTGGACACCGTTTCGAGATATCGCCATAAAGGTGGACCAGGGGTGACCCTAGAATTTGTTTGTACAATATGAGTATCAAAGAAAGGTGTTAATGAGTATTTTAAAAGGGAGTAATCCTTAGTTCCATAGGTGGACGCCGTTTCGAGATATCGCCATAAAGGTGGACCAGGGGTGACCTAGAATTTGTTTGTACAATATGGGCATCAAATGAAAGGTATTAATGAGTATTTTAAAAGGGAGTGGGCCTAAGTTCTATAGGTGGACGCATTTCGGAATATCGTTATAAAAGTGGACCTGGGTTGACTCTAGAATGCGTTGTGTACAATATGGGTGTCAAACGAAAAGTGTAATAAGTGTTTTAAAAGGGAGTGGGCCTTTGTTCTATGGGTGGACAGCCTTTTCGGGATGGTCGCCATAAACGTGGACCAGGGGTGACTCTAGAATGCGTTTGTACAATATGGGTATCAAATGAAAGGTACTAATGAGTATTTTAAAAGGGTGTGGGCCTTAGTTTCTATAGGTGGACGCATTTTCGAGATATCGCCATAAAGGTGACCAGGGGTGACTCTAGAATTTGTTTGTACGATATGGGTATCAAATGAAAGGTGTTAAGGAGTATTTTAAAAGGGAGTGGGCCTTAGTTCTATAGGTGGACGCCTTTCGAGATATCGCCATAAAGGTGGGACCAGGGGTGGCTCTAGAATTTGTTTGTACGATATGGGTATCAAATGAAAGGTGTTAATGAGTATTTTAAAAGGGTGTGGGCCTTAGTTCTATATGTCGACGCCTTTTCGAGATATCGCCATAAAGGTGGACCAGGGGTGACTCTAGAATTTGTTTGTACGATATGGGTATCAAATGAAAGGTGTTAATGAGTATTTTAAAAGGGCGTGGGCCTTAGTTCTATAGGTGGACGCCTTTTCGAGATATCGACATAAAGGTGGACCAGGGGTGACTCTAGAATGTTTGTACGATATGGGTATCAAATGAAAGGTGTTAATGAGTATTTTAAAAGGAGTGGGCCTTAGTTCTATAGGTGGACGCCTTTCGAGATATCGCCATAAAGTGGACCAGGGGTGCTCTAGAATTTGTTTGTACGATATGGGTATCAAATGAAAGGTGTTAATGAGTATTTAAAAGGGCGTGGGCCTTAGTTCTATAGGTGGACGCCTTTTCGAGATATCGCCATAAAGGTGGGACCAGGGGTGACTCTAGAATTTGTTTGTACGATATGGGTATCAAATGAAAGGTGTTAATGAGTATTTTAAAAAGGAGTGGGCCTTAGTTCTATATGTGGACGCCTTTTCGAGATATCGCCATAAACGTGGACCAGGGGTGACTCTAGAATGTGTTTGTACGATATGGGTATCAAATTAAAGGTATTAATGAGGGTTTTAAAAGGGAGTGGCCCTTAGTTGTATATGTGAAGGCGTTTTCGAGATATCGACCAAAATGTGGACCAGGGTGATCCAGAACATCATCTGTCGGGTACCGCTAATTTATTTATATATGTAATACCACGAACAGTATTCCTTCCAAGATTCCAAGGGCTTTTGATTTCGCCCTGCAAAACTTTTCATTTTCTTCTACTTAATATGGTAGGTGTCACACCCATTTTACCAAGTTTTTTTCTAAAGTTATATTTTGCGTCAATAGACCAATACAATTACCATGTTTCATTCCTTTTTTCGTATTTGGTATATAATTATGGCATTTTTTTCATTTTTCGTAATTTTCGATATCGAAAAAGTGGGCGTGGTCATAGTCGGATTTCGGCCATTTTTACACCAATACAAAGTGAGTTCAGATAAGTACGTGAACTGAGTTTAGTAAAGATATATCGATTTTTGCTCAAGTTATCGTGTTAACGGCCGAGCGGAAGGACAGACGGTCGACTGTGTATAAAAACTGGGCGTGGCTTCAACCGATTTCGCCCTTTTTCACAGAAAACAGTTATCGTCCTAGAATCTAAGCCTCTACCAAATTTCACAAGGATTGGTTAAATTTTTGTTCGACTTATGGCATTAAAAGTATCCTAGACAAATTAAATGAAAAAGGGCGGAGCCACGCCCATTTTGAAATTTTCTTTTATTTTTGTATTTTGTTGCACCATATCATTACTGGAGTTGAATGTGACATAATTTACTTATATACTGTAAAGATATTAACTTTTCTTTTAAAATTTGAATTAAAAAAAATTTTTTTTTAAAGTGGGCGTGGTCGTTCTCCGATTTTGCTAATTTTTATTAAGCAGACATATAGTAATAAGAGTAACGTTCCTGCCAAATTTCATCATGATATCTTCAACGACTGCCAAATTACAGCTTGCAAAACTTCTAAATTACATTCATTTAAAAGTGGGCGGTGCCACGCCCATTGTCCAAAATTTTACTAGTTTTCTATTCTGCGTCATAAGTCAACTCACCTACCAAGTTTCATCGCTTAATCCGTATTTGGTAATGAATTATCGTACTTTTTCGATTTTTCGAAATTTTCGATATCGAAAAAGTGGGCGTGGTTATTGTCCGATATCGTTCATTTTAAATAGCGATCTGAGATGAGTGCCAGGAACCTACATACCAAATTTCATCAAGATACCTCAAAATTTACTCAAGTTATCGTGTTAACGGACAGACGGACGGACGGACGGACATGGCTCAATCGAATTTTTTTTCGATACTGATGATTTTGATATATGGAAGTATATATCTATCTCGATTCCTTTATACCTGTACAACCAACCGTTATGCAATCAAAGTTAATATACTCTGTGAGCTCTGCTCAACTGAGTATAAACAAGTAAGGAAGGCTAAGTTCGGGTGTAACCGAACATTACATACTCAGTTGAGAGCTGTGGAGACAAAGTAATGGAAATCACCATGTTGTAAAAGGAACCTAGGGTAACCCTGGAATGTGTTTGTATGACATGTGTATCAAATGGAAGGTATTAAAGAGTATTTTAAGAGGAAGTGGGCCATAGTTCTATAGATGGACGCCATTTAGGGATATCGCCATAAAGGTGGACCAGGGGTGACTCTAGAATTTTGTACGATATGGGTATCAAATGAAAGGTATTAATGATTATTTTAAAAGGGTGTGGGCCTGAGTTCTATAGGTGGACGCCTTTTCGAGATATCGCCATAAAGGTGGACCAGGGGTGACTCTAGACTTTGTAAGATATGGGTATCAAATGAAAGGTATTAATGAGTATTCTAAAAGGGCGTGGGCCTAAGTTCTATAGGTGGACGTCTTTTCGAGATATCACCATAAAGGTGGACCAGGGGTGACTCTAGAATTTATTTTGTACGATATGAGCATCAAATGAAAGGTGTTAATGAGTATTTTAAAAGGGAGTGGGCCTAAGTTCTATAGGTGGACGCATTTCGGAATATCGTTATAAAAGTGGACCTGGGTTGACTCTAGAATGCGTTTGTACAATATGGGTGTCAAACGAAAAGTGTAATAAGTGTTTTAAAAGGGAGTGGGCCTTAGTTCTATAGGTGGATGCCTTTTCGAGATATCGCCATAAAGGTGGGCCAGGGGTGACTCTGGAATTTTTTTGTACAATGTGGGTATCAAATGAAAGGTGTTAATGAGTATTTTAAAAGGGCGTGGGCCTTAGTTCTATATGTGGACGCCTTTTCGAGATATCGACATGAAGGTGGACCAGGGGTGACTCTAGAATTTGTTTGTACGATATGGGTATCAAATGAAAGGTGTTAATGAGTATTTTAAGAGGGCGTGGGCCTTAGTTCTATATGTGGACGCCTTTTCGAGATATCGACATGAAGGTGGACCAGGGGTGACTCTAGAATTATTTTGTACGATATGAGCATCAAATGAAAGGTGTTAATGAGTATTTTAAAAGGGAGTGGGCCTAAGTTCTATAGGTGGACGCATTTCGGAATATCGTTATAAAGGTGGACCTGGGTTGACTCTAGAATGCGTTTGTACAATATGGGTGTCAAACGAAAAGTGTAATAAGTGTTTTAAAAGGGAGTGGGCCTTAGTTCTATAGGTGGATGCCTTTTCGAGATATCGCCATAAAGGTGGGCCAGGGGTGACTCTGGAATTTTTTTGTACAATGTGGGTATCAAATGAAAGGTGTTAATGAGTATTTTAAAAAGGCGTGGGCCTTAGTTCTATAGGTGGACGCCTTTTCGAGATATCGCCATAAAGATGGACCAGGTGTGACTCTAGAATGCGTTTGTACGATATGGGTATCAAATGAAAGGTGTTAATGAGTATTTAAGAGGGAGTGGGCCTTTCTGGACCAGGGGTGACTCTAGACTTTGTTTGTACGATATGGGTATCAAATGAAAGGTGTTAATGAGTATTTTTAAAAGGGAATGGGCCTTCGTTCTATAGGTGTTCGCCTTTCGAAATACCGCCATAAAGGTGGACCAGGGGTGACTCTAGAATGAGTTTGTACGATATGGGTATCAAATTAAAGGTATTAATGAGAGTTTTAAAAGGGAGTGGCCTGTAGTTGTATATGTGAAGGCGTTTTCCAGATATCGACCAAAATGTGGACCAGGGTGACCCAGAACATCATCTGTTGGATACCGCTAATTTATTTATATATGTAATACCTGCCAAGATTTAAGGGTTTTGATTTCGCCCTGCAGAACTTTTCATTTTCTTCTACTTAATATGGTAGATGTCACAACCATTTTATAAAGTTTTTTCTAAAGTTATATTTCGCGTCAATAAAACAATCCAATTACCTTACCATGTTTCATCCCTTTTTTCGTATTTGGTATAGAATTATGGCATTTTTTCATTTTTCGTAATTTTCGATATCGAAAAAGTGGGCGTGGTCATAGTCGGATTTCGTTCATTTTTCATACCAAGATAAAGTGAGTTCAGATAAGTACGTGAACTGAGTTTAGTAAAGATATATCGATTTTTGCTCAAGTTATCGTGTTAACGGCCATGCGGAAGGACAGACGGACGACTGTGTATAAAAACTGGGCGTGGCATCAACCGATTTCGCCCATTTTCACAGAAAACAGTTAACGCCTAAAATCTATGCCCCTACCAAATTTCAAAAGGATTGGTTAATTTTGTTCGACTTATGGCGTAAAAGTATCCTAGACAAATTAAATGAAAAAGGGCGGAGCCACGCCCATTTTTAAATTTTCTTTTATTTTTGTATTTTGTTGCACCATATCATTACTGGAGTTGAATCTTGACGTAATTTACTTATATACTGTAAAGATATTAAATTTTTGTTAAAATTTTACTTTAAAAAAAATTTTTTTTAAAAGTGGGCGTGGTCCTTCTCCGATTTTGCTAACTTTTATTAAGCGTACATATAGTAATAGGAGTAACGTTCCTGCCAAAATTTCATCATGATATCTTCAACGACTGCCAAATTACAGCTTGCAAAATTTTAAATTACCTTCTTTAAAAGTGGGCGGTGCCACGCCCATTGTCCAAAATTTTACTAATTTTCTATTTTGCGTCATAACTTCAACTCATCTACCAAGTTTCGTCGCTTTATCGTCTTTTGTAATGAATTATCGCACTTTTTCGGTTTTTCGAAATTTTCGATATCGAAAAAGTGGGCGTGGTTATAGTCCGATAGCGTTCATTTTAAATAGCGATCTGAGATGAGTGCTCAGGAACCTAAAAACCAAATTTTATCAAGATACCTCAAAATTTACTCAAGTTATCGTGTTAACGGACGGACGGACGGACATGGCTCAATCAAATTTTTTTCGATCCTGATTATTTTGATATATGTAAGTCTATATCTATCTCGATTCCTTTATATATGTACAACCAACCGTTATCCAATCAAACTTAATATACTCTGTGAGCTCTGCTCAACTGAGTATAAAAATCATTTACACAATTTGTATAAATTTACGCGCATATTTCATTGTGTATACGCGGTAAACTCAAAGGAATGCAACCTTGCAGACATTACAGCAGGCATTTTCTCAGAAATCTCCAACATCAGCAGGTCATTTACAGAATATCTTAGTAAAGACGTTTTAGTTTTGATTTTTCACTTAATCTTGGCATTTTTAATTTGTATAACAATCAAAAATTTTTGTTTGGCAATATTACAGCTGATAAACCATCAATTTATCAAGAGTATTTCTAGGTGCGTTCATATAACAGCGTGTGTAAATGGATATAATTTTACACCTTATAAATTTATATGCTTTCATGAATCCCCCTAGAGTGAAATTATTTACTGTTAACGCTTCTGCGATATTTGTCTTCTCTCTTATTTTAATATGAACGCAAAAATTATATAGACATTTAGCTGACCTTGAACGCGAACGCTCTTAAACAAAGTCATGTATCCCTGACAGTACAGCTGTGTACACATATTAAAATATCGTTATGTATAACTACTAGCCACTATCACGTGACTGATAGAACCAAATAAAAATTTCTTAATATCAGTAGCACGGTTGCCACGTCCTGTTTTCAGTTAGGACCAAAAGTCATTAAAAAAAGACCAAATCTAAAAAAAAAGACCAACTATTTATTGTTTTTGTTTTTGTTTTTATCGGCCTATTGATAAATGATTGATTTTATTGTTTTGTTTACAAATAATGGAATCAACAGTAATATGCATATTACTATAAAGGACTATATCGAAAACAATAATTACAAAACCAGTTTTACATTGGTGAAGGTATTACATTATTAAGACTTTCATCGACCAAAAGGTTGAGGGCATTTTTTTGCTTGCTGATTGAAATAAACTCCAATTTATATCGCAGTTTGGTTTTAACAAGTCGCGGTTGAAACATTTTGGGCTATGCGGACGTCGAATTTTGTATCGGGCTTTTAATTATAAATGAAATAAAACAATTATTTTTTCTCTTTTTCTAGCAGCTTACTTTTTTCTAAAAAGTTAGTAATAGAATGTTCCCTATAAGGCCTGAGATTAAATTTCAATGGTCTTAAAATTTTCCGCTTTGTAGAAGTAAATTATTAATTCAATATTTCTTATATTGTTACTATGGATATATTACTCAAAATGGGCCTGAAATGTTCCCTAAATAGGTAAAAGGTATAAAAAATGCAGACGAGCTTTTTCTGATTGAAACTCTTTATCTATGGTATTGTAAGGAGTTTTGGGAAAATCCTGATTATTATGCACCTTCTACTAACGCTCGAATCGCTGAACTGTCGAATAAATAACTAAAATATTCTGTATAATTCTTTAATGATATATTATTCCGCAGCTTGCGCTGTTTTTTTTACTCTACGTTGCCCAATTCGTCTATTTCTCCTAGGGTGTAGGATTTTCATGGGCAGTCGTCTTGAACAATAGCTTATTCATTTCTCACTTTTGTGCTCATAATCACGTTTGTCTTCAAGTTCTATGCGTGTATATATATGCGAGCAATAACTTCTGCTCTTAGGTGATGATTGCATAATGTGTGATGTTTCTCTTTCTTGTTTGCTCCTAGCTGCTGACTAGATGTCTGTGCTTGTTTGCAATAACCGCTTAAGGCTAATATTTTAGTTTGCGGCAAATTGATATTTAAGGTTTAAATGCATATTTGAAAAAATTTAAAACAGGTACTCAATCAAAATTTCGTGAATCCTAAATCTTACTAGTTATTTCAATTTCAATAAAATTTTTTTTTCAAAATTCTTACATACACACAAAATATAACTGTTTTCCGGTGTATGTGAATTACTAATAATAATAAGAAAGAGAAATCTGTGGGCATCATGGCACTAGGGCACCCGATATTTAACAAACCTTTTCTATTTGACAACCTATAAATTTTTAATTTAAGTCTGAAAACAAATTACTATGGCCATAAAATAATTACATTGGGGCAATTCTCTCAGTCTAGGATTCTTAGAAGTGGTAGAATATTTTCCACCTTTTCTAGGCTAAATTTAACACACACGGAGAACGCACCATTTATACAACCATCGTCCTTTTGATTTAGAAATGTAATTAGACGCGAAGATGAACTATAAAATACATATTTTCTGTAATGAAATATTTTTAGAAGCTGCCGTGCACAAAAATACTTTCTCCTTTTTTAACTTCAGTTTTCAAAATATTTGTGAAAATTAGAAATTACTATTCAAATAAGTATAGATAACACGGTGCTTCAAAAAAAAATTCAAAACACTTTTGAAGTGACATAGTGTACGTTGTAGGCCTTGACGAGTACATCATGACAATGTGTTTCAAAATTGTTTAAAACCCCCAAATTTTCAAGTTATTGTCCAAAAAGCGTTTTTCGTCTACAGCGCGCACTCTAACTATCATAAGGGCGTCATGTTTTAACCGATTTTCGAATACTTTACGGTATTGGAAAGAAAAAGATTCAAGCTTTAAGCTGATATATATTTGTTTATACTTTATGCGAAAGAATTGGGACATTTTCCAAAAGTTATCTAAGATTTACCCATTTTTCCCCGTTTTTCACAGTTCGACGTCTTTTTTATGTAACATGTCATAAAAAAAAATGTCTTTTTTACATTCATTCTGAAAGAACTATTTATCCAGAGAAAGAAAATTTATGGTTTATCAAAATCGGTTGATAAATGTTTAAGTTACGACGCTTATGGTAAACAAGAAAATTAATAAAAAAATTCTATCAGTGGTCTGTACTCTGTTAGTTGCTGTGAATCATATGAATAAATTGAAAATATTTTCATACCTTCCTTGATTTAAGCGTCACTTAGTTTTGGAAACACGACTTTCAAGTGCAAAAAGCCTCGCTGTTTTTGTCAAGTCGTTAGACAAACTGCTTCATGTAGCCCAACTTGAGGTGTAGCGGTGGCAAAATAACTTTATCGTTCTGAACGAGTGGAATGTTAACGACTTTTTTTTTCTTCCTATTTCGAGTGTTTTGCTACACGGCCATTCACTTATTTTGAAATTATCTTTTCTTCCACTGCCCCATTCGCACAGATAACAAGGATATTTTGTGTATCATCCTTGCATTCTGAAAAGAATTGCCAGAACTTTGAAATCACAAACAATTGGATTGCTATTTCTGCCAAACAAACACCGTTGGACATCACTATAAAACCCGTGACCGCATAAAATATGCTGATGTAGTAACCGTATCTCGCCCAATAAAGGAAGAAAAAACGAATACTCTTGTTGCAACTATTGAATCGAAAAATGCATTGGAATTTGAAGAAGAAAATTCTGACAGGGGTTCTAGAACGTCATGTAGTCTCAAATGAAGATTTTTGTGACCTTGTACGTGGTTTAGGATTGTCTGGAGGCGCACAGAAATTTTGGGCTCTAGGCTGAAACAGTGGAATATTGTGGAAAAAAAACTTTTAGGCTACATTCCCGAGGGATAACAACCTTCGTCCTTCGAAAAAATATTCCGAGCTGACGACGTCAACAATGAACTTGTTTATTGCTCAGATATAGATGAGCTCTTTGTTTGTCTTGATCACGAATACCAACCAAGAGTAGCGTTTAGTTTTGGACGGTTCGTGCAAAAGTAAGTGTTTTATCGAAAATGTCTTTACAACTGAAAAAAAGTTTACCTCCGTAAAAAAAAGGATGATACACAAAATATCCTTGTTATCTGTGCGAATGGGACAGTCGAGGAAAAGATAATTTCAAATTCAGGGATTGTTCGTGTAGGAAAACACTTCGAGTGTTCCACTCGTTCAGAACGATAAAGTTATTTTACCACCGCTACACCTCAAGTTGGGCTACATGAAGCAGTTAGTCAAACGACTTGACAAAAACAGCGAGGCTTTTTTGCACTTGAAAGTCATGTTTCCAAAACTAAGTGACGCATAAATCAAGGAAGTTATGAAAATATTTTCTATTTATACATATGATTCACAGCAACTAACAGAGTACAGACCACTGATAGAATTTTTTTATTAATTTTCTTGTTTACAATAAGCGCCGTAACTTAAACATTTATCAACCGATTTTGAAAAACCGTGACTTTTCTTTCTCCGGATAAATAGTTCTTTCAGAATGAATGTAAAAAAGAAAATTTTTTTTGATGACATGTTACATAAAAAAGACGTCGAACTGTGAAAAACGGGGAAAATGGGTAAATCTTAGATAACTTTTGGAAAATGTCCCAATTTTTTTGCATAAAGAATAAACAAATATAGATCGCCTTAAAGCTTGAATCTTCTTCTTTCCAAAACCGCAAAGCAATCGAAAATCGGTTACAAGGTGACGACGTTATGATTGTTAGAGTGCGCGCAGTAGGCTAAAAAACGGTTTTTAGACAATAACTTGAAAATTTGGGGGTGTTAGACAATTTTGAAACACATTATCATGATGTACTCGTCAAGGCCTACAACGGAAACTAGGTCACTCTAAATGTGCAAAATCACTGTAGCACTGTGTAATTTATGGAGTGAGTTTTTGTACTCAGCTGAGCAGAGCTCACAGAGTATATCAATTCTGTTCGCGTAACGGCATAAACTAATCGAGATAGATGTATACTTCTATATATCAAAATGATCTGAGCGAAAAAAGAAATTCATTTAGCCATGTCCGTCCGTCTGCCGTAAACACAATAACTTGAGTAAGTTTTGAGGTATCTTAATGAAATTTGGTATGTAAGTTCCTGGGCACTGATCTCAGATCGCTATTTAAAAAACGAAATCGGACTACGCTCACTTTTTCGATATCTAAAATTTCGAAAAACCGAAAGGGTGCGATAATTCAGTACCACAGACGGTTAAAGCGATGAAACTTGGTAGGTGCGTTGACCTTATGACGCAGAATAGAAAATTAGTAAAATGTTGGACAATGGGCGTGGCACCGCCCACTTTTAAAAGAAGGTAATTTAAAAGTGTTGCAAGCTGTAATTTGGCACTCGTTGAAGATATCATTATGAAATTTGGCAGGAACGTTACTCCTTTTACTATATGTGTGCTAAATAAAACTTAGCAAAATCGGTTGACGAGCACGCCCACTTAACTCAAAAATTTTTTTTTAGTCAAATTTTAACAAAAAGATGAATATCTTTACAGTATATAAGTAAATTATATCAACATTCAACTCCAGTAATGACATGGTGCAACAAAATTCAAAAATAAAAGAATATTTCAAAATGGGCGTGGCCACAAGTCGAACAAAAATTTACCAATCCTTTTGAAATTTGGTAAGGGCATAGCTTCTATGACAATAACTATTTTCTGTGAAAATGGGCGAAAGCGGATGAAGCCACGACCAGTTTTTATACACAGCCGACTTGAGCCAAAATCGACATATCTTTACTGAACTTAGTTCACGTACTTATCTGAACTCACTTTATCTTGCTTGGTATTAAAAATGGGCCAAATTCGACCATGACCACGCCCACTTTTTCGATATAGAAAATTTCGAAAATCGAAAAAAATGTCATAATTCTATACCAAATACGAAAAAAGGGATGACACATGGTGATTGGATTGGTTTTTTGACGCAAAATATAACTTTAGAAAAAACTTTGTAAAATAGTTGTGACACCTACCATATTAAGTAGAAGAAAAGGAAAAAGTTCTGCGGGGCGAAATCAAAAGCCCTTGGAATCATGGCAGGAATACTGTTCGTGGTATTACATATATAAATAACTAGCATACTCGGCAGACATTGTTCTGCCCTAAATTTGGTCTATCTGCATACATTTTAATAAGCTTTTTCCGTCTAACTCTGCCCTCCCCCCTCTTCACTTTTTCCTAATCCTTTTATTCACTCCACCCTCCGTCTTTTTCACTTCATATATCTCTATCTTCGTCTCATTCTATCTCTTTCTGTTTCTCAGTCTCCTTCTCTGCTCTCTCAGCTTTATTCGATATCCATATTCTATAAACACATTCTAGGATTACCCGGGTCCACATTTTGGCCTATATCTCAAGACCCTAGTCACCCAAGGATATGAAAATGACCCTCTACAAAAGCACTCATTAACAGCTTTCATTTGATATCCATATTCAATAAACACATTGTAGGTGTACCCGGGTCCACGTTTTGGCCTATATCTCGAGACCCTGTGCGTCGATCGCAACCAAACATATGTGCAAACCACCACCTGAGGTATGAAGGAAAATCGTTCCAAAAACGTCACCCTTTGTCTACAAATTGTTCGATATTTCCCAAACGTATGTGATATGGAATTAAAAACCACTTATAAACCATCTACGAAACCCTAGGAAACCAACGCAGCTAAGCTCTCAGCTGAGTATGTTATGTTCGGTTACACCCGAACTTAGCCTTCCTTACTTGTTATGTTAAAAATTGTATTTATTGTTAAATAAAACTAACAATTGAATTATTTATCTCGATACTGTATATTTCCGTTTTGAGTTAAGTCGTTAAGTTTTTAAGTTTACTGTTTGAAATAAAAACCTGTGTCGATATAAGTTAGGATGACATTTAAATCAAAATCTGCAATAAAGGCTTAAGTCGATGTAAGATGTAAGTGTACATATTTCAAAATTTGTAATAACAACCAAGCGCAATATTTGCTTGGGTAAAATGAGTGCTTATAAAAACAGAAAGGGTCTGTGGGTCTCGAATTCGATGAAGCACTTTTAATTTTGATGATATAAGCAACAAGTAAGGAAGGTTAAGTTCGGGTGTAACCGAACATTACATACTCAGTTGAGAGCTATGGTGAAAACATAAGGGAAAATTACCATGTAGGAAAATGAACCGAGGGAAACCCTGGAATGTGTTTGTATGACATGTGTATCAAATGAAAGGCATTAAAGAGTATTTTATGAGGGAGTGGGCCATAGTTCTATAGGTGGACGCCATTTAGGGATATCGCCATAAAGGTGGATCAGGGTTGACTCTAGAATTTGTTTGTACAATATGGGCATCAAAAGAAAGGTGTTAATGAGTATTTTAAAAGGAAGTGATCCTTAGTTCCATAGGTGGACGCCGTTTCGAGATATCGCCATAAAGGTGGACCAGGGGTGACCCTAGAATTTGTTTGTACGATATGGGTATCAAATTAAAGGTACTAATGAGGTTTTAAAAGGGAGTGTATAGGTGACGCCTTTTCGAGATATCGCCATAAAGGTGGACCAGGGGTGACTCTAGAATGTGTTTGTACGATATTGGTATCAAATTAAAGGTATTAATGAGAGTTTTAAAAGGGAGTGGTGGTAGTTGTATATGTGAACGCGTTTTCCAGATATCGACCAAAATGTGGACCAGGGTGACCCAGAACATCATCTGTTGGATACCGCTAGTTTATTTATATATGTAATACCTGCCAAGATTTCAAGGGTTTCTTATTTCGCCTTGCAGAACTTTTTCATTTTCTTCTACTTAATATGGTAGGTGTCACAACCATTTTACAAAGTTTTTTCTAAAGTTATATATCGCGTCAATAAACCAATTCAATTACCATGTTTCATCCTTTTTTCGTATTTGGTATAGAATTATGGCATTTTTTCATTTTTCGTAATTTTCGATATCGAAAAAGTGGGCGTGGTCATAGTCGGATTTCGTTCATTTTTTATACCAAGATAAAGTGAGTTTAGATAAGTACGTGAACTAAGTTCAGTAAAGATATGTCATTTTTGCTCAAGCTATCGTGTTAACGGCCATGCGGAAGGACAGACGGACGACTGTATATAAAAACTAGGCGTGGCTTCAACCGATTTCGCCCATTTTCACAGAAAACAGTTAACGTCATAAAATCTATGCCCCTACCAAATTTCAAAAAGATTGGTAAAGTTTTGTTCGACTTATGGCATTAAAAGTATCCTAGACAAATTAAATGAAAAAGGGCGGAGCCACGCCCATTGTGAAATTTTCCTTTATTTTTGTATTTTGTTGCACCATATCATTACTGGAGTTGAATTTTGACATAATTTACTTATATACTGTAAAGATATAAAATTTTTTGTTAAAATTTTACTTAAAAATACATTTTTTTTTAAAAGTGGGCGTGGTCCTTCTCCGATTTTGCTAATTTTTATTAAGCGTACATATAGTAATAGGAGTAACGTTCCTGCCAAATTTCATCATGATATCTTCAACGACTGCCAAATTACAGCTTGCAAAACTTTTAAATTACCTTCTTTTAAAAGTGGGCGGTGCCACGCCCATTGTCCAAAATTTTACTAATTTTCTATTCTGCGTTATAAGTTCAACTCACATACCAAGTTTCATCGCTTTATCTGTCTTTGGTAATGAATTATTGCACTTTTTCGGTTTTTCGAAATTTTCGATATCGAAAAAGTGGGCGTGGGTATAGTCCGATATCGTTCATTTTAAATAGCGATCTGAGATGAGTGCTCAGGAACCTACATACCAAATTTCATCAAGATACCTCAAAATTTACTCAACTTATCGTGTTAACGGACGGACGGACGGACGGACGGACGGACATAGCACAATCAAATTTTTTTCGATCCTAATGATTTTGATATATGGAAGTATATATCTATCTCGATTCCTTTATACCTGTACAACCAACCGTTATCCAATCAAACTTAATATACTCTGTGAGCTCTGCTCAACTGAGTATAAAAATTTCGGATAAGTTGGCAACGCAACTTTTGCTCGAAGGGTGTTTTTTTTGTTGGCACAGGTGAAGTTTCGGGTTGTTTCACTTCATAATATTTTGATATCAAAAGTATCACTTTAATGAATGTATTTTACGAACGTCATTGACGCTTATATAAGTGGCAAATTACGCCGATTTTTTGATAAATTTTAAATTTCGTGGAAAAGTGTAGAAAAATTATAATTATTTTTCAAACGCCATTTTAATACCTTTCATAAATATGAAATCTTATATTAAGTTTGGTCCGAAAAGATAAGCAGAGATAGACACAACAATTATGCCGGAATGATCAGGATGAGCTGAGTTGATTTAGCCACGTCCGTCTAACCGCCCTGGCTCGGACTACTATAGAATTTATCTCCGATAAGAGGTTTTTGCTACAACTTTCCAATTATTTCAGCTAAAAGCCAAAAATTCCACTTTTTTAGTTTTATGTAGCAGCTATTATCGTCTGAAAAAAATGGTCGAAATCGGTCATAAGTATAGTATATATCACATACAACTCATTGTCCTTATAAGGGGGATTTTCGTAATATATGTTCCCATTTTGCAAGCTGGAAGCTTGAAATTTTACCAGATGCTTACATCTATGGTGTGAATTAGTGTCATATAATTATATAATATCTCAACACCGATTGTTCTTTTACTGGGGGTTTTCGTCATTTCTTCCTCATTTTAATAGCCAGGGCCGGGGAGAGGGGGGGGGTGTAGCCAGGGCAATTGCCCTGGGGCCCGCAAGGTTTTTGGGGCCCGGCAAGGCAAAACAGTATTGACAGTACTATAACTAGGATTTCATAGATACATATATATTTTGTTGCTACAAAAAATTGTTTTAAAATTAAAAATCACTAAACTAAAATCATAAGCATCCAATCAAATACTCTGGGGCATAGTCATAGTCGAAATAAAATGTGATTTTAAGTTAGATGAACGTTTTTGACACAATTTTATAAGCGCTATCTGTCAAAAATGCTTCAACTAACTTAAAATCACATTTTATTTCGACTATAACTATGCCCCTATCGGCTTGGTCGTATTGCTTTTTCATTTTTGTAAAAAACCAGCGACATCTGTACATACAGGCTGATAATAAACTAGAGCGTTAATTTGAAAAAAATTAGTACACTTGACTTATTTTGCGAAGCGCAAATTTGTGCAAACATATGAGCATGCCGTGGATAAGCTTACATAGGTCATTGATGAGTTGAAGAAGTTCAGGGATCAATGGTCGATCATAATTCAAGAATGTAAGGTTCTGGCAGGGAGTATAGGAGTTGTGAATACCTTCGCAGAGAAAAGAAGGAAGATAAGAAAGCGCCAGTTCGATGAATTAACTGGCGAAACACCTGAGTTTGATTCCGAAACTCAATTCAAACAGCAAGTTTTTTACGTTCTTTGGACTGCTTGATTGGTAACATGACAAGACGTTTCGAAGCCGTAAATGACATTGCGATTAAATTTAGTTTTTTGTGGAAGAATCAGGATCTGACGGAAGAAGAGCTCAGAGAAAAGGTAGCGGCATTCTGCACGATTTATGGCATCGATATTTCTACGGATCTGATAGATGAAATCATTCATCTCAAAGCCATCCACTTAGCAAATTTGTGACGTGATTCGCTGCCACCATTTCAACTTCTTAACAAATTTCATGACCTGAAGATGGAAGTATTATTTCCTAACATCTGCAGAGCATTAAGAATATTTTGCACACTTCCAGTCAGTGTGGCTGAAGGGGAGCGTTCTTTTAGTGTATTGTCTCGCGTGAAAAATTTTTTACGTTCTACTATGAGCCAAAATCGCTTGACAAGCCTTGGAACATTGGCGTTAGAGTCCCGCGTTGCTCGCAGTATTAGTTTTGAATCCGTAATTTCCATATACGAAGATCAAAAAGCACGGAAAGTTTTCCATGGCTGATTCAAGCTCTTAAAATGTACATATTTAGAAAAAGTTAATGTAAGCAATCAAGCAATGAAATCTAACATTTCATTTATGTAAGTGCTCCAGTAAATCTTATTTTATATGAAATAAAACTGAAAATGTGAATTGAAAAATGTATGTATGTTATGTTATTTTTTTACTGGATTGGTTTATTTTTAGGGGGAGCGTGAACGCGGACTGTCCCAGGGGACCGGCTCGGCTCTCTGCGGCCCTGTTAATAGCTAGAAGCTTACTAATTTTACCAGTTGCTTACATACATAGTTATATACTATACATTGTTGCCTGAATAAATCTTCAAGATCAGACGCGTATATATATATTATTTTATGAATTTTTGAAGTTTCTTCAGGATATTATTCGGTTCCATTCATGAAATATATGAGGTCCTCGGCATAGCAAAAGACAGTCTCGTCTTCGCTTGTCAAATTTGAACAAAGTAGTTTTCGGGAAGATCAAAGTGTGCCGGGCACTCTAGTATCATAAAAATTTACTCCATGAATATTTCGAAGAATATCCTTTCATGCAGTACAAAACGGATACTCTTTAAATGATTATTTTGATTGACTAAGTTTTGAGTTTATAGTCAAAAGCATGAAAGGTATAAGGCCGTCCCTACACAGCCAAGCACAGCTGCGCCCGTGCTGTTTTGCCCCAAAATAGTCAATATTTGTTTAGTACCATTTTTTCATTGAAACAAATAAAAAACGATTACTTGAGAAAAGCAAAATGCTAATTTGTCTTTAGATCTGGGAATATAATGGGCAATAATTAGCTTAATTATCAACTTATGTATGTATATTCTTGAGAACCTCAAATAGACTGAATGAGGCCACAGTGTTACCAGAAAGATTTTATAAATAAGTAATTTCATATTTTCTTTTCCATCAAAGAATAAAACTTAAAAAGTATTAGTTACGCAGTACAGCACCCAATTGTGATAGTGCTATAAACAAACAAGTAAGGGTGGGAATATAAATTTATACCTTTCATGAATAGATCTGAGGAATAATCTTATCCCATGCGTAGGATTCGAAAAATCGGCTGTATAAAATATGTAATATATATGAAACAGATGTGCATAAGTGACGTTTTCGATAAATATTATATTAACAGTAGATCGGTAATCCCCACACAAAGTTTTACGTTTCTTGTTGTCTGCATTAGATAGCTATGACCGTGAGCCTCTTATCTGAGCAATAGATTGTTTGGGTTATGTACTATACGGGTATATATGACCGATCTATACGATTTGTTTCCACAATATATACCGCATATGTAATCGTTTTATGCCATTGAAATTTCTAGATATTAAAAGGAGGCAGAAATTAGAAACAGTTTTTTAACTGAACGATCGGTTATATGGGATATATGCTATACATACCACCGATATCTACGACAAATGCTATATATGTAATCATTTTGTAAAATTTGATAACTCCAGCTCTTGCAACAATCGGATGTAAGGGATTTACATATGCGTAAATAAAGAAAAATGTTATATTTCGGATGTGCCGAAGCCAGTCGTGTCCTTATTTCGATTTGAACATAAGCAACCCAGCAATGAAAAAAGTAGGTGACTATAATTTGAATGTACTTAATAATAGATTACTAGTATCGCCCGCGGTCGAAAATTCGACCAATGCAATATATTAGATAAGGTATGTCAATATTAAAGCTTGTATAGAGATTTTTAGACATGGGTATATACAAATTTCTCTTTATTTCAAATGGGGCACAACCTCTTTCCCATACATTTTAATCTTCTTTACAACGCGGTTCTTATGTTGGGCAGCTCCAATCGAAATTTCACTTCCCAGGCGTATGTAGCTTATTTAAATCCGGTTTTCCACCATACAATTTTTGAATTCAACTCTGTTGGCGTTCCCTTTTATGCTTTCTATTATCGTTTACTTTTATCAATTTTATTCCTCTTCTGACACCAATTGTAACGAATTTACTGCAATTCCCCTTATATGCAACCTTCTGCTAACGTTCGAATCACTAAACTGTTGAATAAATAACTCCACTATTCAATAATGCAAAATGGTCTTTATTAAAGTACTTCACAATAACACTTCTATTGCTCGCCAGATAGCGTCTTAAATCAAACTGATTGTCGTGCCTCTACTGTTGCTGCCTTTTATACTGTCTGGTTTCCTCGTTGCATACTTCTAGGCTTTTCTATTCTAGAATTTACTAGTTAGTTATCAACTACGTTTATAGCTTCTCATATGCGCGTGCATACGTGAGTAATACTTGCACAAATTATTGCCCTCTCTTGTGAGCATCTCAGATAAGTTATATGCATGTGTTTGTGCGTCTCTCTCCGCTGCTCGTATGGACATATGGGAAGACATAATGATTGCTTTAATGATATTCATACAAGTCACTGCTTAGCATCGGCTTAGAGATGATAGTATCCCTTAGTGTTGCTAATGTTCGTCACAGTATATATCCGCAACCTCGGAATCTGCATCACTGATATTCGCTGGATATTACTAATGTGGGAAGCCTTGCCTTGAGCTCATAGAATTCTAATATCATATATGTAAATTAATACGCAATCGCAAAGATATTTCAACTTCATTTTGGATAAGCTCATTTGCCTATTTTAGCTTATTCTACGATTTCAAGAAAAAACGCATCTTCAGTGGTTAGATTATAAATTTTGTACAAAGGGATGAATGATCAAAAACAATACATCGCAAAGTCCCCTTTTACGCCATACAATTCATGGTTTAACTATATGGCTGGCTCATCTCTACAGCAACAACATTCCTATGTTCAGATTGTCAAAATATGCGTGTTGGTGTTAGGGGAATGGAATGGAGAGAAAACATAAAATTTTCAAATTATTATATAATAATATAAATAAAATCAGCTAATGAGATGAGCCAGCCATATAATTGAGCCATGATATAATTCTTGAAAAGAGGGTAAGAGTACAACAGTATCCGTGCCGTCAAGTCGTTCCAATTTTTTCTCGCTATATCTCTGCATGTATTCCATTTTTTGTGTGGCACTTGCTTTCCGAATAAATTCCGAAGACTTCGAATACAACTTGGACATGGCAAAGTGGAGGGAATTGAAGATCCAGCAACTGAAGAAGGAGTTGGAGAGCCGTGGATTGAATACAACCGGCAATAAACTCGAACTTCAGCCACGACTACGAAAGGCAATGGAATTAGAGGGAATTGACGTGGAAGAGTATGTCTTTCCTCTTGATGGCGAGGAGACAACAAAAATTGAAGAGAAAAATGAAACATCGCAGACAGTTACGAGCACAGACTTGAACATGATATTGTCTGCAATATCTGCACAAACATCGACAGTAACACCAATGTCGTCGCAGATTGTCATCTCAACTGGAAGAACAGAAGATACATATTGCAGAAATGTCGTCAGAAATAACATCGAAGATTGAAGCACAAGAAACACGTATTTCAGAAATGTCGGCACAGATTAAATCCAAGATGGAAACTCAACTGGAAGAACAGAAGACATATATAGCATCCCAACTGGAATCACAGGAGGCACGTATTCCAGAAAAGACGTCGCAAGTGTCATCTCAACTGGAAGACCAAAAGACATATATGGTATATCAATTGGAAGCGCAAGAGGCACGTATATCTGACATGTCGGCAGAAATTTTGGAACAGGTATCATCAAAACTGGAAGCGCAGGATGCAAAAATGTCTCAATTTCAGGCAGAAAGTAGATGATTTAAAAGGTCGTATGGAGCAGTTACAACTAAATCGCCCAGCTGTTTCAGCAAGCAATCCAAAGGTAAAAACATCATCCTTTGACGGTTCTGTTCCTTTCCAGGTCTTTAAGCTACAGTTTGAGAAGACCGCAGCAGTGAACAACTGGAATGCTGAAGATAAAGTTCCAGCTCTATTCGTAGCATTGAAGGGGCCAGCAGCCGAAATCCTACATACGATTCCCGACGGAGAGCGGAACAACTATGAAGCATTGATGGGCGCTGTCGAGAGACGTTATGGAAGCGAGCATAGAAAGCAGATATACCAAATTGAGTTGCAAAACCGTCACCAAAGAGCGGATGAGACTTTGCAGGAGTTTGCCTCGGATGTTGAAAGATTGGCTCATCTAGCAAATGTAGACGCACCCGTAGCCCAGAGTGGGTAGACGCAATTTTAGAAGCTTTAAAAGGAACGCAACAGAAGAATAATGGTGCAATCAAATGTTTCAAGTGCGGTAACCCAGGTCACATTGCTCGTCATTGCAGCACCGGTCCTGGTAGTTCCAACTTGGGTGGCCGTAAACGCAAAGCTGGAGGAGATAAGCAAGAGATCTCATTCCTTAATCCGACTTGACTTGGTCAACAGGGAGAGTAAAACCGTTACCAGGAGCAAGGTTGCGTACGGTCACTGGCGAGTATAACAAAGTTCAGGGAGAAGTGATATGTGATGTCTTAATTGGAAAGGTCACAGTTCTACACAAATTCGTTGTGGTGGAGATCGTTGATGAAGTCATATTGGGAGTGGACTTCTTGGTTGACCATGACATCAAGATCGATATGTAGAGAAGGGTGATGCGTTATGAGAACCAGGATGTGCCACTTAACTTCAGTTTGGAAAAAGGGTTCAGCAGTAATCGAGTGCTGGTGAAAGAGATTCGACAAAAACCACAAAAGTCAAAGGCAGCAGATCGCGCAAGGGTTGATGGAACGAATGGGCCAAACAAATCAAAATCAAATGTACCTGCGAGAAAAACACTGGCATTGACAAACCCTAATGGACGCACTAAAACGACTGAAAGAATTTTCCAGAAAGAATGCAAGGGTGGTTTCAAGCCAGCGCGCACCTCTGTTGTGAAACGTCAAGACGATACTGATGATGCAAAGTCAATCCGTCAAGATCAAGATCTGCGAAGTAGTTCTTCATTGGCCAAACAACAGAGTGCGAGGATAATGAGTAGTAAGATGAAACGCAGGTACGATGAGAACAATAATTCGGAAGGTTTCTTGGAGGGAGATTTGGTACTGTTATACAAACCTCACCGGTAGAAAAGTGTTCCATCCAAGTTTTGGTGCGGTTCGGAAGGCCCATACAAAGTCGTGAAGAAGATAAGTGATACCATCTACCGCATAAAAACCATTGGGAAACCACGAATTAGAAGAGTGTTACATTTGGAGATGCTAGCGGCGTTTAGATGAAGAAATTTGTCTCATCGGGACAACCAAACTTAGGTGGGGGGCAGTGTGACGAACATTAGCAACACTAAGGGATACTATCATCTCTAATCTGATGCTAAGAAGTGACGTAGACCCTACGAGAAATAGACGAACGAGGCAACTGAGAGTAAAAAAAGCGCAAGCTGAGGAATAATCCATCGTTAAAGAACATTTTGCCATACAACATATTTTAGTTATTTATTCGACAGTTCAGCGATTCCAGCGTTAGAAGTAGGTGCATAATAATCAGGAATTTTCCAAAACTCCTTACAATAAAGAGTTCCAATCAGAAAAAGCTCGTCTGCATTTTTTAAACCTTTTAATTAGGGAACATTTCAGGACCATTTTGAGTAATACATGCATAGTAACCGTATATGAAATGTTGAATCAATATTTCAATGTTACAAAGAGGAACATTTTAATACTTGAACTTTAATCTCAGGCCTTATAGCGAACAATCTACTACCAACTTTTAGAAAATAGTAAATTCCTAGAAAAGTATTAGAAATAATTGTTTTATTTCATTTATAATTAAAAGCCCGATACTAAATTCGACGTCCGCATAGCCCAAAATGTTTCAACCGCGCCTTGTTAAAACCGAGCTGCGATATAAATTGGAGTTTATTTCAATCAGCAAAGCAAGAAAAGGTCCTCAACCTTTTGGTCGATGAAAGTCTTAAAAATGTAATACCTTGGCCAATGTAAAACTGGTTTTATAATTATTGTTTTCGATATAGTCCTTTATAGTAATATGAATATTACTGTTGATTCCATTATTTGTAAACAAAAAAATAAAAGAGTTGGTCTTTTTTTTTGAGATTTGGTCTTTTTTAATGAATTTTGGTCCTAATTGAAAACATAGCGTGGCAACCGTGCTACTGATATTATGAATTTTTATTATGATTCTATAGCGGCTAGTAGTTATCCATTACGATATTTTATTATGTGTACACAGCTGTATTAAGTCAGGGTTGCATGGCTTTCTTTAAGAGCGTTCGCGTTCAAGGCCAGCTAAATGATTATATAATTTTGCGTGGATATTAGGGGGACTCATTTAACCTTATAAATGCCTTATAAAGTGCGTAAACGTATAAATTTATCTAGTGCGTAAACGAGCTGTCAAATTTTGTATGAAAAATCATTTACACAATTTGTATAAATTTACGCGCACATTTCATGGTGTAAAGGCGGTAAACTCAAAGGAATGCAACCTTACAGACATTACAGTAGGCATTTTCATCAGAAATCTCCAATATCAGCAAATCATTTACAAGAATATCTTAGTAAATACGTTTTAATTTTGATTTTTCCCTTAATCTTGGCGTTTTTTAATTTATATAACAATTAATTTATTTATATAACACAGCGTGTGTAAATGGATATAATTTTACACCTTATTTGTTTATATGCTTTAATGAGTCCCCCTATTAAAAAAAGAGAGAAGACAAATATCGTAAAAGTAAAGAATTTCACTCTAAAGTTAATTGGTGCGTGCAAATATGCCGTGCACGGCAGCACTTTTTACAAAGATCAAAAATTCGTATGTATTTACAGTTAAATGCTGTGTTAAATATACGGGTGTTAAAGGCCAATTAATGGTGACTTATAACCATAAAACCATAACCAGATCAAACAGCTGATCGAACCTACTTATAAAATCAATGAACATACATTATCGACTACTTTGAAAATCAATGTAATCAATTAATGGTGCCATACCATAACGCTAACGCCATAACCATACCATAGCCAACCAATTGGTTTTTGGTTTCTCGCCATATCCATAACATAAAAATATTTGAGTTGGTGAATTTAATAACTTTTTGTAGATTTTATTCATTGTTTTGGATACGTTATGACTAAAATACTTTTTTGTGGAATATGTTTGTAATATTTTGCGTTTTCTTCATTTTTATGAAATTTTCATGATTTTTAGGTTAAGGCACCATTAATCGATCACATTGGAGATGGTTATGGATATGGGTATGATTACGACTATGGCGTTAGGGTTAAGGAAGTTTAATTAGCCCTTTACTTCCTTTCTACTTTATGTAAGATTTTGTTTATTTCCTGCCAACTCTGGCTCTTCTACACCCGCTGTGGAGATTTCATTTAATACTTCACACAAAAAACAGCGTTTTAAAATTATAGCACAGCCTGCTTATGTAAATGTATCATTTGCAAGTGTGCCTGAATTTATTTTTTATCTAAAAAATGAATTTGGAAATATTTTTTAAAACTTCGTAAAGAAAAATTTCCAAAGCCAATAGTAATTACTTAGTTGATACATATAATTAAATGCTCTATAAAACTGCCTCCCAGAAAAATTTATTAGAAATGTTTGTAATACTTTTAAGCACCACACGACATATGAGTAACATTGAACGCACTTTCAATTGCATATCAGAGGGTTCGGGATAGGGTTTGAACAGACGATGCAACCGTCCGGTATGTATTCAATGAGTTATAACAAAAAAGAGACACGAGATGAGACAAATAGTTTATCCTTAGAGAAAATCAACAATCCTTGTATTGCTCTTTTATCTTTTTTCTACGAATGGCCCTTCACCCATACAAATTGCCGGTAACAAACTTCTCTTTCACCGATTTGTTGACGAATGAGCAAACTCATGCGTTACTGTTTATGTAGATTTATTCCTTCAACTTTTTGGGAGAATTCTTTCCCGAAAATGGGCCAGATATAGATCTATTAATAAAAAATATATATATTCCCAAAAAAATTGGTTCCCACGCAGACTTTGTCCATAATTTCTTCCATATGAAAAGCGCATAAAAAAAGATAAATAAATGTAAGGCGGGATAACCTCCGAAGAGATCTAAGGCCGAGCTTCTCTTTCAATTTGCGTCGTGCTCCTCTTGATTTTCCCTACAATGTGGCCGGACGAGACCTACATGTTTTATGCCGACTCCGAAAGGCATCTGCAAGGCAGATGAGTTTTCACTGAAAGCTTTTCATGGCAGAAATACACTCGGAGTGCTTGCCAAACACTGCCGAGGGGCGACCCCACTTAGACAAATTTTCTTCTAATTGAAAAACCTTATTTCTAAAATTTTTATGTTGCTTTGCCCGGGGTGAAAAGCGCATAATTAAATTTTTTATATGGAAGAAAATCTGTATTGTGACGAATATTAACATCACTAAATGATACTAGCATCCCTAAGCTGATACTAAGCAGCCACTCGTATGTACTTAAACAAATCAGTCATCATTTACACATATACATACCAGCCAACAGAGAGATACTCACTATCTGCCGAAGTAGTACTCACATATACACACGCATTTGGCTATAAACTACAAATATACATGTACATATATGGCTGGTAACCAGGCCTGAAGTTCGCGAAGTTACTAGACCTTAGGAGAAATGGGTGAACGAGGAAACCGAGAGTATAAAAGCAGCGCAAGCTGAGGCATGACTAAGCAGTTTGACTTAAACACGCAATTAGTTGTGAAGTACTTTCAAAGTAGTCTAATAAAGACCATTTTGCATTATTGAATATTGGAGTTATTTATTCAGCAGTTTAGCAGTTCGAACGTTAGTAGAAGGTTTGGAATAAGCGGAATTTCACTAAATTCGTTACAGTATCAATCGTAAACTTTTCCCGAATTTTCTAAAACGCTTTTGAGATGGGTCTGTACAGTTTTAGTTACAAAATTAAGAGAATTTTTTTCTTAAATTATCAAAAAAATATGTTATTGAAGAAATTTGATAAAAATTGTCACTGCTGTGACGGACAAAAGTCTAAATACACCACCTATTTCAGCTGGATTTAAAGACTAATAACTTATATGAAAAATGTGCTTATTCAGTTCTATTTGCAACCTTTGCTAATCATAATAAACTAAAATATCCTTATCTTATCTTATAACTTTAAACGAGCAAATCTTGTATATTTGTATAGCCGAACAATCTCGGGAACGGCTAAACCGATTTAAATAAAATTTGGCACAGAGATAACGTATCACCTTCTAAGACTTTCCACCTAGGTGTTGCCACTCAGAATGTTTCACAAGGTTGCCACCTATTCGAAATTAAAAAAAAATTGCATGAGATATGCCGATATGGGTATCAAACGAAAGGCATTTCACTCCGCATTACAATAGGGACATTTTGAGTAGGGTTGCCATTTGTATGTTTGTATGTTTGTATAGCCGAGCGATCTCGGGAACGGCTCAACCGATTTAAATGAAATTTGGCACAGAGATAATGTATCACCTTTTAGGACAGTTTTGAGTAAGGTTGCTATTTAGGGTAGGGGTAGTTAGACGAAATAGTACTCTACTTACTCATATTCTATTAAAGCTTTAAAGGAGAACATTAAAGTTAATAATCTTTGTAAAAAAATTCTACACATGATTCGCCTTAATTTTCCTAATTTCACACACGCTAATAAAATTTAAATGCAATATCAAGGCACCGTGGCAAATTCTAGCAAAATATATTTAAATGCATATTTTTGGCAAATATGAAATGAATAATTTCAATTTCTCCCAGATTACTATTAGAAAGATTTCTCACCATAGCAAAAAGATATCTCACCAGTAATTTGGTACCGTTGAACACTAGAGGCATATGTTCAATTTGAAAACGACATCTAACCATTTAACTACTTACCAACAGATGGCGCTTAGGGAAGTAAGTTGATATTTAATTAAACTAACTGCTAGTTCTCATTCATTAAATTTAAAAGTTTTTGGAATGTAATAAAATTGTGAGACTTTCATAGTGTATAACTAAAAAAATGTTTGAAATTAATAATGCTATTTTTAAGGAAATCAAATACTGGTAAGTAAAAATATATAATATATGTACATATAAAAAAAGTAGAGTTTGATTAATGAAGACATGTAGAACAAAGTATGTTATGCGGCATATTCGAAGATTACCGAGCAAAGCTCGGTCGCCCAGGTAATATTAATATAAGTATGAAATAATAAAAAAAAATTTTAGTTAAACGGTTTTATTGAAAACAATACTTACATGAAGTAATAATAATACAAAAATCTAGAAAATAATTAGGTAGATCCTAGGTATTAGTTATCACACTCCTCATCAATCTAGGGCGTTGATCAGACAATTAAATAAAAGCGTTGGGATCGTGAAATTTCTAAAAATGTGAGGCGTAGCATAATTTGATTAAGGTTCAGTTGGTCTTATATATAACTATTAATAAAAATTATTTCTATTTAGTTCATTTAGTGACTTATTATTACAAGGACTCTTTCCAATCTAAGTCCTCAATACATAATCCTTCCAAAGACTTTACTCGACTCTGCGCCACGTATGCTTGTCCCTTCTCCAACTCCAAAATATTTTGATGTCACTTCTACCGCACTGTATGTAATAGTTGTTGCAAATACGAGCCAAATCGGACATCATAGGTCACTTTCTATTCATGTATGTATTATGTGTTCCAAATATGGACCAAATCGGACCACAAATACGATTTTTTTGAATATGTCGATCTTTGCGCCACTTACGCCCCGATTCTAGTGTGGTAACAATATTCTTCACCACGGTAACGAAATTGTGTGGCAACTTTTACACCCTTTTGGTATTCTACCAGCGAAGTATCCGGATAATTTTTTACTCACAAAAGTAGGTGGTTACATCGAAATAACCACACAACAGCTGTTGTATAGAAAAAGGCAAAACTGAAAAATAAAGAATTGTAAGCGAAAATAAGTAAAGATAATAGTAAAAAAGTGTTGCCTATTGCTATACATATTTGTTTACATTATGTACTTTCACAGAATAAATTACAATATACCTATGTAGAAACTTATCATGCATAATATGCATATACACATCGTCCCGTTTATTCGTTAACCTCGTATCTACAAGCGAGACATTTTCTGTAAAGCGAACACGGTTGCCACACCATGTTTTCATTTGGGACCAAAATTCATCGAAAAAAAGGACCAAATTTTGTTTTATTTTATTAGTATAAAATACAAAATTTTAGGATGTTTCCATATGAAATTTTACTAAACATAGTGAAGACTTTCCTTTAATTCAAGCTGAACCAACAAATATATGTGCATGCAACCAAAAATGGTACTATATTTTGACATAGGATAAGTCTATGTCTTTCACCAACCAAACATTGTGAACGTAGTTTTGGTCACAAAGCTCTTGTTTCTAACATTATGTTGTTGATTGCAATGAAATAAAATGTATAGTGCAGTTAGGTTTTAGTAGGAAACGGTTAAAAATTTGCGTTCTGGTGTTGCCGAACTATGTATGTGGAAAACTCAGTAAATCGTAAATGAAACTAGGCAATTTTGTTTGTTATATTTTTATAGATGCATGCTTTTCCCTTAACGTTTAAACATCAGAACCTAGATTCAGTAAGTGTGAGTTTTGATCCCAGGCCTCAGGGGTTCTGCTAGCACCTACGGGAATAATTTTATACAAAACATTTCTTCCGAAATCAAATCTCTTCCTTCTGTCTTCGAGTTAAAATATTTCTTGTGCCAAGATACTTAGTTTTCAATTACCTTGCTTGGCTTAACACCACAATAGTCCTGGAATTCCTTGAACTGTTGTTGTTGTTGTAGTGATAAGGTTGCTCCCCGAAGGCTTTTGGGAGTGTTATCGATGTGATGGTCCTTTGCCAGATAAGATCCGGTGCGCTCCGGTAACACAGCACCATTAAGATGCTAGCTCGACCATATCGGGAACGATTTATATAGTCACATTAGACCTTCAGGCCATCATCCCTCCCTCCCCACCCCCAAGTTCCATGAGGAGCTTGGGTCGCCAGAGCCTCGTCTGTTAGTGAAACAGGATTCGCCGCGGATAGGTGAGGTTGACAGTTGGGTTTGGAGAAGCTGTATATTGCGCTGGCAACCTGAAGGGTTGCGCTACACAGCCCCTTGAATCTGATATTTTAGTCGCCTCTTACGACATGCATACCTACCGCGGGCATATTCTGACCCCCTAACTCGCTGGGGTGCTGGGTGAGAAAGATTTATATATCAACGTGCCAGACGAGATGTAATGCATAGAATTTCTTTGCATAAGTTTTGAAAGTGTTAGGCTCACGACAGAGTCCTCGCTATAAGCTATGCTAGGCGAGAAGCAATTTTTATTTTCATATATTTTACATAGTGTTGTATAACCGATCGAAATATCTAGCCGTTATTAATAGTATTATAAAAAAGAGTTTTTTTGATTAGTCGGTTATTTCATCAACAATTAACGACAATGTGTTTGCCAACACTTTTCTTTTTAATGTCTGGCATAAATTATATATTAGGTGAAATGTTATTGTTCTGGTACATTTTATTGACTGAGCAATTTTTTATGGTGACATTTCCATTGAAGTAAATTCAAAATTATATGGGGGCTAACGAAAGTGTGGCGAATTTTGGGCAATATTGTGAATTTTTACCTGAGTGAAAAGAAAGAAAAGTACCAATCGTGGCTACTGCCTAAAAGGACCAAATTGAAGAAAAGGGAGCAGCGGACCAAACGGGGGTTGAAAGGGACCATTTTTGGTCCAAATGGTCCAAAGTGGCAACCGTGAAAGCGAAGAAAACTACCTTTTAAATTTCTCCACAGACACTGGTGCGTTTTTCGGTGATGACAGCGTTACCACTTTGGCCAGAATCGCGGATAAAAGAACTGGTAACGATATTCGGTTACATAATGTTTCTGGGTACTATTTTTACCGGTAACGCTGAGAATCGGGGCGTTAGCGGCAATTTTTTTCATAGGTAGCTTTCTATTCTTGTATGTATTATGTGTTCCAAATATGAGCCAAATCGGACCACAAATACGATTTTTGTGAATACCTCGATCCTTGCGCCATCTAACGGTGATTTTTTTTCATAGGTCGCTTTATATTCTTGTATGTATTATGTCTTCCAAATATGAGCCAAATCGGACCACAAATATGATTTTTGTGATATCTCGTCCTTGCGCCACCTAGCGGCGATTTTCATAGTCGCTTTCTATTCTTGTATGTATTATGTGTTCCAAATATAGCCAAATCGGACCACAAATACGATTTTTGTAAATATCTCGATCCTTGCGCCACCTAGCGGCGATTTTTATTCATAAGTTGCTTTCTATCCTTGTATGTATTATGCGTGCCAAATATGAGCCAAATGGGACCACAAATACGATTTTTGTGGCATATCTCGATCCTTGCGCCACCTAGCGGCGATTTTTTTCATAGATCGCTTTCTATTCTCTTATTAATTATGTGTTCCAAATATGAGCCAAATCGGACCACAAATACGATTTTTGTGAATATCTCGATCCTTGCGCCACCTAACGGCGATTTTTTTCATAGGTCGCTTTCTATTCTTGTATGTAAATAGCGACTTGTCTGCTATCGCGAAATGGGCTTGTGAAAACGGTCTGTGCTTGAATGCCAAAAAGTCATATGTTCTGCCAATTAGCAATAGTGTTGTGCATACTGAAGATATTCCAAACTGTTGGTTGGTGAAAACGTGCTTTCGTTTACTCGCAAAATAAAAAATCTGGGCTTTGCGATTAACTCAAAACGAAGCAGTTTCGACCATGTAAATAAAGTTGTGAGTAATGTTTATTCTGTTTTACGTAGATTGAGAATGTCTGCTTCGTTTACTCCCCTAGAGACTAGTAAAAATTAGCTATACAGCTGATCCTTCCACACATAAAACTCAGAGCTCGTTTACAGGCCAACTTGACTCTGCTTCGTCCCATAAAATTGATCTTACTTTTAACAACGTCACACGTTATGTTTACGGCCTACAAAAATATGATAATAGGTATATCTCCATGGAAGCGCAAAGTTCTTGGATGCAGTATTTTTGAGTATATAGCAGCAGCGAAATTGTGTATACATGTACAAACTCATTGAATTTCAAACACAAAGTATCTTTTTGATAAACTTAAATTTTCCAAGTCTGGTAGACACCGCAAACTGATCATTCCCACATATTTCTATTTGTGCTCTTCGAGGCTAATCTTTATACATGCTGTAAGGCTCTGGAATTCTATCCCAAATTCTCTTAAGGGTGTGTTGTGTAGGAACAACTACAAAAAAATTATTCATGATTACTTCAGTTCAGTGAGCTTAATGTGGTTGTAATAAAACTTCATACTCTTCCTTGTATTTCCACCTTTCTTTCTTTTACCAACAAAAACTTTCTATTCGTTAAATTTATAATTATTGTTAGTATTGTCTTATAAGAATTTAGGCTTAATTGTTAATTATTTTGCAATGTATAATCGCTGATGTGCTATAAAGACTCACAACCACTTTTTTTTAAATAAATTGAAATTGAAATTGTATTATGTGTTCCAAATATGACCCAAATCGGACCACAAATACGATTTTTGTGAATATCTTGAACCTTGCGCCATTTAGCGGCAATTTGTTTCTTATTATTGCATTGTCATCGGGTTCTGAACTACATTCCAAGCTTCAAGCTTGTAGGTTAACGTTACTTAAATTTCAATTACAAATTCGTGCCAGCCATCCAACCAGCAGCCTGTCAAGTCAACCTAAATAAAACCGTTCAATAAAAATAGCAAAGTTATAGGAAATAAACGTTAAAAGAATGTTGACAAAAGTCTACTTGTCTTTTCTAAACAACGAAAGTAGGGGTGTATGTAGATGTTTGTCCGTCACTGTATACATAAAAGCATTTGTACATATATGAATGTTACAGCTCCGACACATAAGCAGTTTTTCATATAGATGAGTTAACACATGCTTATGCATTATGAGTAGATTGCATGTACTTTTATGGAGAATGGTAGAATGAGCGACACTAGCGCCATCTGATATTGAAAAGTAGCCAACTCCCTTATTTTGTTCTAAGCAAATCATAAGAAGAAGAATTTGACATTTGCTTTGGCTAAGGGTGTTGGCACACTTTGCAAGTGAAATTATTTTTCCCACTGGTTGGTAAATCTTCTAACATTTTTCACAATTAAACACTGCAATATAACAATCGAATACGACACAAAATATGTTAGCAAGTATTTTTGTTGTATAGGGAGAATGTTTACAACAGTGCTTCGCGAAATTTTGTATGTGAATGGGCAAGGTGTAATAAACTACAATTGCCAAGTCTGAAGTTCCTTCATATTTACAAACGCAACATCTTGGTTGATTGTGGCGATGTTATTGGAATGCATAAGCTTGTGTTAAACGCATCTATATGAAAATGTCATTGTGGCCGCCGCCTTGATCGATGTGTGGGTGTTCGTGTAAATGTCAGTCAGTTGCTTTTTATGAACTACTTCCTGCTTCTATTTTCGTTTCCGTTTTCAATTTGTTACTTTTCATTAAGCACAAAAAGACTGTCCTAGTAACAGTCTGCGCTACTAATACAACAGTGTCCAATGCCGTGACGTCGACGCCTCAGAATGTTATTTCAACTTCAAATAATACTCACAATACGTATGCATCCATAATTGCGACCGTGCCAATGACCGATATTTCGGCTTCTTCTTCCTCCACTCATGCGCCTATTAATGATGGACAGGGGGCAAATGTGTCTAAAACTAGAACCAAAATGAAAAATAGTAATTCTCAAATTCTTATTAGAGGATCTAATGCATCGAGCGATCTGGTGGCTGCTGATCGTTACAAATGGCTACATATGTATATCGTCTTTTTCTCCATCTGTAACTGCAGATATTATAATTGAATACGTGGCTAGACAAGTTAAATTAAATAAACCACGTTAAGTTGGTGGCCACCGTGGTGTGATGGTAGCGTGCTCCGCCTACCACAACGTATGCCCTGGGTTCGCACCCCGGGCAAAGCAACATCAAAATTTTAGAAATAAGGTTTTTAAATTAGAAGAAAATTTTTCTAACGGGGTCGCCCCTCGGCAGTGTTTGGCAAGCGCTCCGGGTGTATTTCTGCCATGAAAAGCTCTCAGTGAAAACGCATCTGCCTTGCAGATGCCGTTCGGAGTCGGCTTAAAATATATAGGTCCCGTCCGCCAATTTGTAGGGAAAATCAGAGGAGCACGACGCAAATTGGAAGAGAAGCTCGGCCTTAGATCTCTTCGGAGGTTATCGCGCCTTACATTTACTTTTTTTTAAGTTGTACGAAGCTAATAAAAAAGGTGTTGCGTTAGCAAATCTGAATAGAGTTAGCTTTAAGTTAAGATTTCCTGAGTCATCATTTGACAAATTGCTCAGCTCCAAAATTTGGCCGACAATGTTACGGTGAAGCCTTTTCAGTTTTTTCGGAAGGCTCACAAAAAGCCACCTCGCACACAGTAGAGAGAAATCTCCTCACTAATAACAGCAATAACGACTTAAAGATATATTTTCACAATGTATCTGGCATGAAAACCAAACCCGATCTTGTGTATAATTTTAGTCCGCAAATGGATTGCGATAACTCTGTCTTCAACGAGACATGGTTCAATGAAAAATTTTTTGATAGTGAGTTCTTTGACTCAAATCTTTTCAATGTCTATCGCAAGGATCGGGATGCTGGGAAAACTGGTTGCATTCGCGGTGGTAGTGGTTTAATTGCTGTCAAGCGCCAACTGCGTTCATTATACTCAGCTCACAGAGTATATTAATATTGCTCGCATAACGGTACCCCGTAAAGGCATAAACTCATCGAGATAGATATCGACTTCTATATATAAAAATGATCTGGGCGAAAAAGGAAATCCATTTAGCCATGTCCGTCCGTTCCGTCCAATCCTTGTGAAATTTGGTAGGGGGCATAGCTTTTATGACGATAACATTTTTCTGTGAAATGGGCGAAATCGGTTTGAAGCCACGCCCAGTTTTTATACACAGTCGACCTGCTGTCCTTCCGCTCGGCCGTTAACACGATAACTTGAGCACAAACCGATATATCTTTACTAAACTTAGTTCACGTACTTATCTGAACTCACTTTATCTTGGTAATAAAAATGGGCGAAATCCGACCATGACCACGCTATTTTTTGGAAAATAGGGATGAAACATGGTGATTGGATTGGCGGTTTGACGCAAAGTATACATAACTTTAGAAAAAACTTTGTAAAATGGGTATGACACCTACCATATTAAGTAGAAGAAAATGTAAAAGTTCTGTAGGGCGAAATCAAAAGCCCTTGGAATCATGGCAGGAATACTGTTCGTGGTATTACGTATATAAATAAATTGGCGGTAGCCGACGGATGATGTTCTGGGTCACCCTGTTCTACATTTTGGTCGATATTTCGAAAACGCCTTCACATATACGACTAGGGGCCACTCCCTTTTAAAACCGTCATTAATACCTTTAATTTGATACCCATATCGTACAAACACATTCTAAAGTCACCCCTGGTCCACCTTTATGGCGATATCTCGAAAAGGCGTCCACCTATAGAACTAAGGCCCACTCCCTTTTAAAATACTCATTACCACCTTTCATTTAATACCCATATCGTACAAACACATTCTAGAGTCACCCCTGGTACACCTTTATGACGATATCTCGAAAAGGCGCCCACATATAGAACTAAGGCCCACTCCCTTTTAAAATAATCATTAACACCTTTAAGTTGATACCCATATCGTACAAACACATTCTAGAGTCACCTCTAGTCCACCTTTATGGCGATATCTCGAAAAGGCGTCCACCTATAGAACTATGGCCCACTCCCTTTTAAAATGCTCTTTAATACCTTCCATTTGATACCCATGTCATACAAACACATTCCAGGGTTACCCTAGGTTCATTTTCCTACATGACGATTCCCCCTTATTTTGTCTTCAAAGCTCTCAGCAGAGTATGTAATGTTCGGTTACACCCGAACCTAGCCTTCTTTACTTGTATTTATTTCCGCTCAACAATGATGACTTACTACTTGACCAAATCTGCGTGTGTATAAATGGTTCTGGTTCTAGTGCACAAGGCTCCCTATATCTGCTTGTTCCACCAAGCAACGCATTTGATATATACAAAGCACATGCTGATAACATAATCTCTCTTGTTTTACGAAACCTAAATGATGACCACCTCTGCGTGCTTGGTGATTTCAACCTTTGTAATATTCACTGGTCAACAAATGTTTCCAGTTTTGGTCTCACGCCTAATATCTTTCTTCGAACTACGAACTGTATTTCATTGATAATTTATTGAGTCTTTATTTAAAGCAAGTTAGTAATTGTGTTAATGCCCTAAAATAGATTATTGGATCTAGTATTTATAAGTAACAACATTAATTGTGAAGTCAGTTAGTGCCCTAATGCAGTTATTCCAGGGATAGGCATCACCTACCCCTGGTCATTACTTGAAGTTTTTATTATTATGCGTCGTATACTTCAGATAGCAGACTAACGTTCAATTTCCATTCGTGCGATTTTCCTAGATTTAACGATTTTTTAATGGAAATAAATAAATAAATAAATAAATAAATATAAGGCGCGATAACCTCCGAAGAGATCTAAGGCCGAGCTTCTCTTCCAATTTGCGTCGTGCTCCTATTGATTTTCCCTACAAATCGGACGAACGGGACCTACATGTTTTATGTAGACTCCGAACGGCATCTGCAAGGCAGATGAGTTTTCACCGAGTGCTTTTCATGGCAGAAATACACCCGGAGCGCTTGCCAAACACTGCCGAGGGGCGACCCCGCTTAGAAAAATTGTCTGCTAATTGAAAACCTTATTTCTAAAATTTTGATGTTGCTTTGCCCGGGGTGTGAACCAGGGCATACGGTGTGGTAGGCGGAGCACGCTACCATCACACCACGGTGGCTGCGGTGGAAACAAACTGGGACGAATTACTGGATGGAATTGATACGAATATAAAATCGAATCCTAAAACTTTTGGGAACTGAACTGGAAATGCTGAAAGACAAGGTATCCAAATAATTTGGCCTCAATATGACGGAGATGTTGAAGAAAGCGTACTGCATTTCACTGATGTGTTACACCGCATTTTTCATACTTGCGTTCCTCAAACTTCTCGCCCTAGAGCACCACTTAAAACTGCCTTGTGCACTAGAGAATTGAACTACTTAAATACTAAAAAAATAAAAAAACTCGCTGGTTTAAGCGATATAAGAAATCTGGCTTGTCAAGTGACTATGGTGTTTATTCTATTTTACGTCACAAATATAATTCTCTGAGCAAGATATGCCACAAGAACTACTTAGAAAAGCTAAAGCTTCATCTTTATTCCAATCCGAAGTCGTTCTACGGGTTTTGTTAACTCCAAACGTAAGACTACTGGTTTTCCTTCTGTCGTGAAATTTGACAACATGATTTCAAGTGATGACGTCATAATTGCTGATATGTTTGCTGATTTCTTTAAATCAAACATTGCGAGTCGGCTTCACGACAACCCAGACCTCCACCTGGGTTACCAATGCTTGACGGTGTACGAGTTCCATTAATATCTGCTACAGATGTATTTTTAAGCTAGAAAACCTGAATACTTCTTATTCTAGTGGTCCTGATAAGATTCCCACTGTTGTTCTGAAAAGTTGCGCTGATTTCTTTATCAGCCCTTAAATAATATATTTAACTCCTCTCTTAATTTCTGGAAAGAATCTTTTATAATACCACTGTACAAAAGTGGCACTAAATCTTGCGTAGCAAACTATAGATGAATTGCAAAACTTAGTGACATACCGAAGCTTTTCGAGTGCATTGTACAAAACAGTTAGCTCACTCACTACATCCAATAATCCACCCATCTCAGCAAGGGTTCTGTAGAGGTAAATCAACCGAATCAATTTGCTTGAGTTCACAACGCAAGTCTCTAGAAACTTTAAAAATAGCCTTAAAAAAGATGTAATTTACACAGACTTTAGCAAGGCTTTTGATAAGTTTTCTCACACAATTCTTATTAACAAACTTGACTGTATGGTGTTCTCATCGACGTTTCTAGGATGGATCTCCACTTACTTAACAGAAAGGAA
>JARSSU010047779.1:0-26707 GCA_029619165.1 Eurosta solidaginis
CGGTTCAAAGGACACGGTATGATTGAACTGTGTTTTATGCTGAAGTCATACTATCTCGACTTTTTTGCGGATTCCTCCTTTGTGAGTTAAATTAAGATCAGCAATAAAAGTTTGCGAAAATTCCCCGCCGCTTTTTGAGAAAATGGCATTTTAGTGCATAACTATCTGATATGAATTACACTGTTTGGCAGTGAAAATATTCTCTTGGCAAGATATACCTCAATTCGTTGACCTGCGTAGTTAGAGTTTCTAATAGACCCTTCATGTGGCTAAACGCGACTGTGTTAAGTTTCCTGTGGAAGAATTTGGTTGGTTTAATGATCACGGAATGTTTAAACCACGCTGGTTCGACGGTGAATCGGTACCTCTTGATATTGACGAGGTGTTGGGATCATTTATAAACAGTTCGGCAGAAAATGTGGAGACTGAAGACTTCGTTGAAATAGTGTTGTCCGGAGATTAATCTGATATAGAGTAAGTACTTTTGCACAGTTAAAATAAAATAATGTAAATATATTCACTTTGAGCTAAATAAAACTGAAAAATATTTAGAAAAAACGTGCATTATGGTGCTCCCTATTTCGCAAATGTGATATTTAGTGGCATTGCAGCTCGCTAGTCGAAAAATTGTTTTCATACAAATATATACAACTAAACCAGACTAATGTAAAAATTTTTTTCTTTAATTTATGAATATATCCAAGTTGGTTATTTTCCAATGTTTGAACTATGCATTAATAAATAATCACTAAAACGTGTGCGAAAATAATCCTTAGTATTAAATATTTTTGAAATAATGCAAGCATTTGTGAACGTGTATGATAATATCTTGAGAAAATAGAGATTACCCTTACTGCAAAATTTCAGATCGGTAAAAGATGCCACATTTGAACCGACTTGCCAAGGGTTTCTTCCAGCATAGGAGGTGGCAAGTCGATACAGATTTCATAATTTGAACAGTTTATGTCAATACACTATGCAACATATTTTGGTGCAATTGCTTTGGGTCGGGGCGTTGCCAGCTTTTAAAACTTGAACATTTCATTTGAATAAACTATGCAACATATCTTCGCCGAAAATTGACTTTTCAACAGGAATTACCACGATCCTGCCAAGTTAGGATCTGGTAAGTCCCCGGTTTGAGGTTGCCCCAAATACCAGTAAATGAGTTATACTGCTCACATTTCAATACAACATGCAACAAGTTTTTTGCAGTCGGCTCCCCTACTATTTTATCTCATTCTCGGCCATACAAAAAATGTTTTCCGTGCAAATAAGTACTTTTATTTGAAATAACAATGCTGTGCCTTTCAGCCCACAAACCAAATTTCAATCAGATATCTCAAAATTTGCTTAAGTTATAACTTTATGGTCACTTTGTTCAAATTCTTGCTCACTGTGCACTGTAATGTTTAAATTTTAACAACTCGGAAAATTCTAGCTGAAATAGATGCAGTGCGGAGATTACTACTAAATCTAAATGGCTTAGTTTATAAAGATAAACTGTATACTCAACTTGTTGACCTTGATCCATATCGTGTAGATGGTTAAACGTCAGTAAAGAACAATAACATTTAAGCAGGTTAAGCTTATACCTGATAATAGCTTATTACTTTAAGATCGTAAGCCGTTCTCCTTTCATTAGTTTACAAATATTTGCATTTATATGCATCAATTTTCACCACAATTTGTGTTTGACTAGGTTTAAAGTCAATTAAAAACAAGTAAGGACGGGACTGTCTTCGGTTGTGCCGAAGATTTCATACCTTTCATGAATGGGGCTGAACAATAATCTTATCGCATTAATAATCTCCAAATAATGCGCTGTATAAGATAAGAAATATATAGTGAACAGATGTACATACCTAAACGATCGGTTGTATGGAATATATATTATATATAGCTCCGATCAAAGTGATTTTTCAGGAAATCTTCTATGATATACTAGAATAAATATCACCAAGTTTCAGGTTTTTATATTGGAAACTAAGGGAGAAATGGCCAAAATATTTCTATCTGAACCATCGGTTGTATGGGATATATACTATATATAGCTCCGATCAAAGTGATTTTTCAGGAAATCTTCTATGGTATACTAGAATAAATATCACCAAGTTTGACGTTTTTATATTGGAAATTAACGGAGAAATGGCTAAAAATCTTTCTATCTGAACGATCGGTTGTATGGGATATATATTATATATAGCTCCGATCGAAATGATTTTTTCATGAAATCGTCTATGATGTACTAGAATAAATATCACCAGTATCAGGTTTTATATTGGAAACTAAGGGAGAAATGGCCAAAAATATTTCTATCTGAACCATCGGTTGTATGGGATATATACTATATATAGCTCCGATCAAAGTGATTTTTTCATAAAATCTTCTATGATATATTAAAATATACATCACCGAGTTTCACGTTTATACTTTCTAAATTAAGGGAGAAATGGGCAAAAATCTTTCTATCTGAACGATCGGTTGTATGGGATATATATTATATATAGCTCCGATCGAAATGATTTTTTCAGAATATCTTCTATGATATATTAGAATATATATCACCGAGTTCAAGTTTATACTTTCTAAATTGCGGCAGAATTACCAAATCGTCTTATCTGAACGATCGTTGTATGGGAGTATATTTGTTATAGTGGTCCGATCCTACCGGATCCGACAATGTCTAATATAATACAAAAATACATTCTTGTGCCAAATTTCATTGAGATGTCTCAAATTTGAGGGACTAGTTTGCGTTCAAACAGACAGATGGACGGACGGACAGACGGGCAGGGCTATATCAAGTCAGTTCGTTGCCCTTATCAATTCGGTTATACTTAATGATGAGTCTATCTTCTATATTTCTCAACGTTGCAAACATCGGACCAAAGTTAATATACCATTTCATGTCATGAAAAGGTATAATCAAATACATTTATAATTTCAGTAAAGTTCAAAGGGCATCATTACTGCTGCTATAAGAATTAACACATAATATAACTTGAAATGAATATTCTATTCAGCTACGCTAAGCAGAGCTTAAGCGCACTCTTGCCCTCTCTCTACACCTTGATTAGCACAGCTAAGTTGCAAAAAGTTTCTTTGGCTTCCTTTGCAATCAACACTCGAAAGCGCCCGCGAAATGCGTGATAAAAAGCGCGGTGATATGCGAAACTTTCGCTTCTAATATTAATTATGACTCGGTATATAATAAGGAGTTTACGTGAAGATGTGCATAGAAAGAATGAAAAAAGAATGTCCGCTGCAAGAAAATAACAGCATGCCATCTTCATTTTGCACACCTAATTAGATATTCAAGTAAACACAAGAAGCAATTGTTGAAAAGTAAAGCGCAAAAACTTGACGTTTAGTCGATGGGTTTATAGTGAGCGCAAATTGGTTGCTAAAATATAAAAAATACTTTTGATTAAAATTTTTCAAAGTTTTAAAAACTTAAAGTGCTCCTTTGTACTGAAAAGAGTGCTTTAGTATATCAATGGCTTCGTGAGCAAACGTGCAAAGGTCACTTTTTAAGAAAATTGAGATTTGATTCCTGTTAGGTAGGAAAACTTAAATACATCATTTTACAATTGGAAGGTTATTATAATGTCATTTTTACACACTAATATGCAGTATTATGCAATCCAAAGAATTATAAACAAAAAATTTAATAAAATATGTGCTATGTCCAGCTAAAGGCAACTTATTACTGGATTCTTAACGCTTCCCAAGGCAGTCGGTTCTATGTACCGGAGCGACTTGGGATTTTTCCCGACCAAGGACTGTCATTTCAGTGTAACCCCATTTAATTTGTTGCGTCCCTCCCACAAGTTGTTATCCTCCCAGCAGCTCCTTGCAGCGGGACTGCTCCATATTCTCTTGCTCCGGGAAGGTATCGAATCCAATCCGGGTCCGTCTCCTGACCCCGGTCCTGAGAAATGGTTTTGCTGCATGTGCCGGAAAAGAATCTTTTTAGGACGGCCATACTCTGTCCAGTGTGTCTCGTGTAAGGGATGGTTGCATCGGACAGGTTGTTCTGGGCTTAATCCCAAAACCCGACGTCCACGTAACTTTTATAAATATTTTGTGGCTCCTAGCTATTCACGTCCAAGGGCGTCCCGTAGTCTACGCCTTAGCGCACCCCCCCCCACACTACCTTCCAGCAGCCCAGCTGCTCAGCAAGCCACAATTAGGACCCGCTGCTGCTCGAGCCCCGCGGCGCCAACAACTCAAACAGCTGCTACCACTCATAACTACTATCTTCGTAGTAGAGTCGGTAGCAATGCTGAGCATCAGCCCCTGACCCCGTCTTCTCCCCCCTCTTTTCCGGCGGCAATCGTGTAGGTCAGGGAAACAGACTCTTAGTCCCTAACCCCGTTTTCCAGCACAGAATATATATGTTTGCGACATCCGCCCAATGCAGCTCCTGCCTTGGGCGGTGCCACTTTCCCTAGATGTTCTGGTCTCCGCGACGGCAACCCCCTGACGGGTTTCATTGCGCCATGTTGCCAGGTCGCAAACCCCAATCTACCGGGTACCCCAATGCTTGCCCAAGGACGCCCAGTCCCAGGGCCACAACAGCAGTTGCGACCTGGCCTTCCTCAACCCTGGCGTAGTCACCCGTCACTTACTCCCAGAGTGGAGACGTCTCCCCCTATGCACTTCAGAATTCTGCAGTTAAACTGTAATGGATTAACTGGGAAGATCACGCATTGCTGCGACTCAAGAGACTACACTCACAGCAAGATCTGCATTGCAGACCTGCTCTGGGTATAATGTCCACAGGAAAGACCGCGAGAGCGGAAATGGAGGCAGCCTCGCGTTTATCATACACCACTCTGTGCAATATTATATATTTGATCCTGGCATCGACCGCAGGGACAATGTCTTAGAACGTCAAGGCCTATCTGTCCGGTCAGGCGATGCAAACCTAGAAATCGTCAACATCTACATCCCTCCTGCCACCTGTTGCCCCAGTGGATACCGCCATAATATTAGCGCCTTACTCACTGGCAACAATCGCATTATCTTAGGCGACTTTAATGCCCATCACGATCTATGGCATTCAAACTTGCGGGCAGACAGTAGGGGTGAGATGTTGGCGGATCAAATAGAAAACACGACGTTCTGCACAATAAACGGAGACGCCCCCACAGGTATGGTTGGAAGCTGTCACAGTTCGACGGATATCTCAATCGTGAGCGCAGAACTCGTAAACTGCGTCTACTGGCAGCCGATGGTAACATTGGCATCCACCCACCTGCCTATACTTATTTCGTTCGAGCGTACCGCCGACTTCATCGTTACAGAAAAACGCACTTTCATAGACTTTAAAAAAGGACAGTGGGAGGAATACAACTCTTTTACAGACAACCTCTTTGCTGCCCTCCCTATCCCGACTGATGGCCGCCAAGGGGAGCGTGATTTCCGCAAGGTCATTGAATCTGCCTCGGCACGTTTCATTCCCGCCGGGAGAATTCCCGAAATTCGGCCCCACTTTCCTGCGGATGCCGCAAATTTAGCGAGAGAACGTGACCTTATAAGACAGCTCGACCCAGGCGACCCCCAAATAAGGGACATAAACCAACGCATCAGATTGCTTGTGGATGAACACAAGCGGGCGAAATGGGAGGAGCACCTAAGAGGTTGTTACCTCTCTGCCGGTGTGGGTAAACTTTGGTCCACCGTAAAGTCCCTATCGAATCCATCTAAGCACAATGACAAAGTTTCCATCGCCTTCGGCGATAAAGTGCTGTCGGATTCGAAAAAATGCGCGAGCGCTTTCTGCCGTCAATATGTAATGCATTCTACGGTCGACAAAGATAGACGGAGGGCCAACAGACACGCGCATAAACACAAATTCAGCGCATGACCAATTACCATCACCGACAGAGAGGTTTAAGATGCCATTGGTCACGCTAAACCATCCAAAGCAGTGGGCCCAGACGGCATAGCTATGCCGATGCTTAAAAGCCTAGGGAAAGAGGGTTTCAAATACTTAGCACATGTCTTCAACCTGTCTCTTTCTACCTTTGTCATACCCGAAAAATGGAAAATGGCCAAGGTGGTCCTGCTACTAAAGCCTGGGAAACCAGCTAACATAGGAGAGTCGTATCGTCCGATATCTCTCCTATCTCCAGTAGCAAAGACGCTTGAAGCCATTCTGCTCCCCTACTTCCAAGCAAATTTGCAGCTAGCCCCTCATCAGCATGGCTCCAGAAAACTCCATAGTACCACCACCGCGCTAAATGCCATCAGCACCCAGATAAACTGCGGTTTAAATCAAAACCCCCACCATAGAACAGTACTCGTAGCGCTAGACCTATCAAAAGCTTTTGATACGGTCAACCATGGCACGATACTGCAAGACCTGGAAGGGTCTACCCTTCCCCCATGTCTTAAAAGGTGGTCCGCAAATTATCTGGGTGGTCGGCAGGCATCGGTGCAATTTAGAAACGAAACATCAAAACCAAGAAGAATTAAACAAGGGGTGCCACAGGGTGGTGTCCTATCCCCACTTTTGTTAAATTTCTAATATCTAAGCTACCTTCACCACCAGAAGGAGTCACTATCGTTTCATACGCCGATGACTGCACAATAATGGCCACAGGCCCAGGCCTACAGATCGATGAGCTCTGCAACAGAATAAAGGGCTACTTCCCTGAGTTTTTTCGCCTCGCGAAATTATCACCGACTAAATCTTCCGCGACCTTATTTACAACATGGACGTCCCAAATGTCGACCATCTTGAACATCCACGTCGATGGCACTACGCTACCGACTGTCGTACACCCCAAAATCGTGGGTGTGACGTTTGATCAGGATCTACATTTTGGTGAGCACTCAGCCGCAATTGTTCCGAAAATCCAGAGTCGTAATAAAATCCTCAAATCCCTTGCTGGCAGTATCTGGGGAAAAGATAAAGAAACGCTTATTACTACATACAAAGCAATTAGCCAGCCGATTACGTGCTACGCGTCACACATATGGTCGCCAAGCCTAAAAACTACCAACTGGAAGAAGCTACAGCCTGCCAAAATACTACTCTCAGAATCGCCACGGGCTGCCTTCTTATGTCCCCAGAACACCATCTACATAACGAGGCGAGAATACTCCCCATCAGGGAGAGAATTGAGATGCTAACCAAACAATTCCTGTTGAATACCCAGAAACCTGGGCATCCAAACAGCCATCTGATTGATGAGCCAACACCTACTAGGGGCTTAAGGAGTCATCTCCTTAAGCATTTTGAGGAAATACGGCACCTGAGAACCCAGCCGTATGAAGCAAAAAACACAAGCAGGTCCTTGGTGAACTCCACAAACAGGCGTCGGACCTTTATGTCAGGAATTGCCCGGTGAATCCAGTACTCAAAGAAAAGTACCCAAAACTTGTGGAAGAGGAACGCATACTCCCCAGAAACGCGTGTCACTCTTGCTCAACTTCGTTCTGGATACTGTAACAGGTTAAAATCTTACCTATCCAGAATCAACCCCGACATACAAAATTTATGCCCCGCTTGCAATGTGTCCCCACATGACTCCAACCATCTCTTTAATTGTAATGTGGAACCAACGCCTCTAACACCCCTTTCATTATGGTCCACCCAGTTTCCTTGGACTCCCGTTAGAGGATATTGATGACAATTTGTGATCGGTCGCGGCTGTTAGGTGGGGCGAAGCACTGCTACAACAACAACAACAACTGGATTCTTAAATTTTGGTTCTAGAATTCAATACAATTTTTTTTAATTTTCGCTTCGATAAACAATAATTCTGGGTAAAATTTTTATATATTGCCCTGCTTTTAAGAGTTCTTAACTGCCTAACATACTCACGAAATGAACTAGGGGCGCTTTCCATACTTTCATTGCTACTTTACCTTCGGAGACAATAACTCCAAAGTAGCTCACGCTAAATTTATTAAACAAGCACTTATAGATCAGAGCTTTCTTCGCAATGCCATTACAGGGTACCGTTATGTGAACAAAAAATATACTCTGTGAGCTCTGCTCAGCTGAGTATAAAAATACTCGTATTTGTGGCCCGATTTGGCTCATATTTGGAACAAATATTACATACAGTCCGGTAGAAGTGACATCAAAATACTTTGGAGTTCGAGGAGAGACAACATACGTGGCTCTGGGTCGGGTAAAGGCGTTAGAAAGATTATGCATTGAGGACTTAGATTGCAACAAATTGTCAGGAAAGAGACCTTATAATAATGAGTCACTAAATGAACTAAATAGAAAATAAAATAAGTAAAAAAAAATGTTTAAGTTAAAAGGTTTATTGAAAACAAGTAAGGAAGGTTAACCGAACACTACATACTCAGCTGAGAGCTTTGGAGACAAAATAAGGGGAAATCAGCAAGTAGGAAAATGAACCCAGGGTAACCCTGGAATGTGTTGACATGGGTATCAAATGGAAGGTGTTAAAGAGTATTTTAAAAGGGGACGCCAATTCGTCACACCAAGGGAATTTAAATCCAGGGCAGTAGGGTCTACCCCCTGGTCTGCTCCATAGGCGGGTTCCGATAAAAATACTTTCTCAGCAGGAGCGTCATCTTTCATTCGCATTAGATGGACTTGCCAGCGTAGCCGCTGTGTTTTAATTCGCTGGAATTTGTTGATGTCTGTAAAAACTCATACAGATCGTCATTAAATCATCGTAGGTACTCGCTGTCGCCAAGGTGGCGAGGTCCGTAAATCTTTCGAAGAACTTTTCTTTTGAACACTCCCAGATCCGCTTCATCTGATGATCAGCAGAATGGGTACGATAAGTGACTCGTAGAGCATGATTTCTTTGCCGAGAGAGGACTTTACTTTTCAATTGCCTACCCAGTTCAAAGTAGCATTTATTGGAAAGAGTGATTCATCGCAGGATTTCAGAGCAGATTGCTGTTTGCGTTAGCGCTGGTTCCGAAATAAAGGGAGTCTTTTACTATCTCAAAATTTTGGCTGCCAACAGTGGCGAGGTTTGGCAAAGCGCAAAACAAATTAATACGCGTTTTACGTCCTCCTTGAAAAATTCCAAAAATTGACTAAGCACATTTGCTCACGAAGCCAGCGATATATGTACATACGGTTGCATTTTATGAGTGCGCACTTGTAATTGAAAAAACTTTTAACATTTAAACGCTGAAGGCTACGCTCTATGAAACTTTCAAATGCATTGAAAGTGTTTACCAATAAAACCTCTTTAAAGTGCTAATTGTATCGAATTGCAATTTTGAACAGCTGCTCAAGCAATTGTAATTTCTTAATACACTAATATTAAACAGCTGAGCATCAGAACTGTCATAGTCGTTGCTACTTTGGGAAAAGCAATGCGTGGAAGTGTCTCGGCGGAATCGCCATGTTTGGTTAATATTGTGACGAATATACCATCTCTAAGCTGTTACTAAGTAAATGCACAACAACAAAACATTAACGCAAGCTACATAAACAAATTAATCATCATTTACCCACATACATACAAGGCAACGAAGAGATAACTCACACGTAGATGTAATCATCAGCCGAAGTAGTACTCACATATGCACACGCATATGGCTATGCGGAGGAATATAAACTACAAATATACATGCATGGCTGGTAACCAAGCATGAATTTCGAGAAGTTACTAGACCTTAGGAGAATGGGTGGACGAGACAGAGAGAGTATAAAAGCAGCGAAAGCTGAGTAGTCAGTAATCAGTTTGATTTAAACACGCTATCAGTTGCGAAGTGAAGTTTAATTGTGAAGTATAATTGTACTACTCCCAAAGTAGTCTAATAAAGCCATTTTGCAATACAGAATATTGAGTTATTTATTCAACAGTTTAGCGATTCGAACGTTAGCAGAAGGGTTGGAATAAGCGAAATTTCTCTAAAATCGTTACAATATCATTGCTGCTTAAATTATTTTCTTTCTTACCTTTTTATGCTAAATACACATACATGCTTTTATAGTTGATGTGAACAATAATTTTCTAGCATCGTCGTTAGAACATTCTGCGGGAAAGTCTTAAAAGTTCCTTCTAAATGACCTGCAACTTTGTATACTCTCAATTTTTTTATTCAAGGCAAGTGATATTGAAATCGTCAATTGTGCCAATAATATCTGCAATTAAAATTTAGTCTGAAAGTGACTTCAATTAAGCGAGACAAATAAGCAACAGAAGCTACTGCAGTACGTCGCCGTCAATACATAGCAGTAGTCCCCTCTGAATTAAGGAAACACAACGGAAGAAGACGTAGATGAGCTGCTCTCAGCGGGTAAGAGGATAAGCGGCAGGTATGCCTATCGTAAGAGGCGAATAAAACACCCAAATATTTCAATGGTGCTGTGAAGCGCACCTTCAATGGGTTGCCAGCGTAATTTATAGATTCTCAAACACAATTGTCAACCTCACCTGCCCCTGACGAACTATGGGGTGCTCATATTTAATTGTTCTCAAAAAGATCGAGCTTTTACATTAATGGGGCTTGTTTCCGCAACGAACCGGATCTATATCCGGCAAAGGCCATCAACATCGATAACATTCACCAAAACCTTCGGGGAGTGTCCTTATCGCTACAACAACATCACGTAGGTTAGCTATTTCAGATTTAACATCCATGATGGGGACCAAACAACCTAACAAATGCCTAAGACTAATTTGGAGCACACAGTAAAAGCTAGAGACAAATTAAAATTCCTTCTGAGCTAGGAGAAAAAACGTATCAGTTTTTTTCAAGAGCACTGGTTCAGCAATACGAGGAACATGGTGCTAAGTATCAGAGCAAAGCAGCTGTCTTATGTTCCATTTGCAGTAAAATAGACATACCAGTAGTAAAATTGGAATATGAGCTCATTCCGCCGACGCTTTTGGCATCAGATTACGTGCATCACGGCGGGCCAGATTTATCAAATGAACAGATAAAGTAAATGGACAACGACCAATAAAGGATTTGTGTTAAACTAATTTCAAATATTTAAATATGAGTATTAAGGTAACACCCAAGATCTCCAGGTCATGCAGGTCCCAAACCTGTGCAGAAGTCCTTCACCTCACTTTAAATACGGAAAACTGTTCGGAACTATGGAAAAACTGAAGGTTTATGACTGAGCTTCGCTATCAGACCGCCTGTAGGTCTTTTTCGACATATGCCATATCTCGTACGTTTCTTTTCGCTAAGGAAACTAAATGGGATGCGATTGTCAAATTTACAGCGCCTTCGATGATATCACGTGAAGTTCACGCCTACGAGTTGCTTCTGCTCTTCAATCGATAATACTCGTCAGGTGCAAATCTAAGCAAGATCCTGTCCAAAGAACATTTCAACGGCCACTTCATATGGCAGAAGAATGGGACATTGGAAAGCTCCTATTATATTCTCATGAATAAACAATTTACCAACTGCAACCTGGCACATGTAAACGAATTCACATCCTAGGGTTCACAACCACCGGAGGTACTAGTGAAATCGCCGATAAACAAAAAAAAGATAAGTTATGCAATCAAGAGCTTCTGTTCTTACAAATCACTAGGTGGCAAGGTAATCAAATAGTCTGCTAGGTAGACCAAAGCAAGTAACGCATTGAGCTGCATATCGAATTAATGTAATATTCCTACCTAATATGAGTAGGATAACGTAAGGAAATTTCTAAGTTTAACACCCATAAGTTTTAGATCCTTCATATCGAAGACCCTCGAACTTTGAGGTAAAATTTAGCATTTATAACAAATGCAAGTCTAAGCAAGTCTAATAAGCTAACTACCTATGCGGCCATTCTAGATTTAGAATTGGCTTTCAGTAACGTACACACCAGCGCAATCAACAAATCTCTTCAAAATGCTGTACAAAACAGCCCATATGCAGATATACGCCATCTTTGCTGGAGAACCGCAGTATACAATCTTACATGGGCTCGGTGGGATCACACAGTTGCACCGAGTCGTAGAAGAAATCGTACCAATTAGCCCTTTAACATCAAATTCGTGTAATAGAATCAGCCTTAGGACTGACGGTTTCCACTTGCTTGAACGCTTTTGCACATTGATAGCCGCACATGGCTTTTGTGTGAGGAAATAAATAAAGACTACTCCGCCTTCTTTGAAATTTTGAAGGAACTTTGAGGTACATATCCCAGAAGAGACTGGGAAGACGGCATTGTTGGTGTCGTGGTAGTATTATCACTCACTAAACACAGAAGTGTCCACATAATCTGAGGTTTCCGAGTTTTCCTAGAAAAAAAAGTAGACCACACTACCAATCCTGCTCACAAACCTTGGCTTTGTGTGGACCTGCGGTATGAGGTATGCATATACTCCGGCAGCTAAGCAGCGATTTAGTTCAGAACTTTACTTTTTTTTTACTTTTCTCAAACGTCGGTTCTGTTGGCGTTTGCATGGGAGTACATATTAAAGTATGTTACATATTCATGGAATGCTTATCAACCTAATAGAAATTTCGCTTTAGGCATTTAATTTGCCAGACATTTCCCAAAAATGTGTAACAAAACAAATGCTGACGTGATGATAGAAAGCTCTCTTGTCTGTTGGCTTATTTGACATGCATTTACATACATACATCATGTGAATGTTTCATTTGATGTTTACTGTTTTTAGGTACCATCTTATATTCACACTTTTGTAAATATATATCCGACTGAAATGTTTTGACTTTTGTAAGCTTTGGGGTAGTAAAAGATAAATTGATCAGTTCGTAGAAGGATGCTACTTAAGTAAAAAAGATTTGGTATTCTTTTATGGTAAAATGAACTGTTTTAATGAATGTCAAATAAATGAAAAATTACTTGTCTCTCTCTGAACCATGTATGAGGTTTCAAGTACTTAGCTCAAAGGAACGTCTTTTAAATATTGGTAAACAAGATTGCCTCGTTTCGCATTCAGAGTTTTGTAATAAGTATGTGGTGTGGGCGGAAACTGCTGAGAAATCATAAAACACCCTCTTAAGCACTTAGTTTCCTTGCTGCGTAAGTCTTTCAGCTAACCGAACTATACAGAGCCCTTGGCTTTCCTCGGATACACTGTTAGGATCGGTCACGAACCGAAAAACAAATATGTTTTGTCAACAGCTTCACCCCTTTAATGCTCTGGGCTCTCACGATATCACTCCGGCGATGCTCCAGAAAGTTGATGAGCCTATACTTTTCTAGCTGGAAATGGTGTATAGCACTAGCATCATTCTAACCTATATTGTAAGTAATTCTCTTGCCCAAGGCAGGCTGAAGAACACACGAATTTGCTTAACACTACAGGCACATAAGCCTTACCCCTTCATGCTGAAGGTTCCGTAAATGCTACTTGGCATCAAGATACTCTGGCAGCCTTTTTAGATAAAGAGGGAGTTTTAAGCAATATAGAAATCAGCGCGGTTGCCAACGGCTAGAGCAGAGCTATATAAACTACCATATTTGTCAGATGAAATTAGTGCAGTAATATTGGGTAACATGGGTTCGGTTACAAGTTCCCGATTCGTGAGTCAAGGAACACAGAGAGGCAATCTCTCGTCGCTTACGTGGGTGGTCGCTCTGAACGTGATCATAATAGAACTCAATAAAAATGGAAATGGACCTGTATAAGGTCCTTTCACCTCGACTTTAAGTGAAATACGAGAGAGAGCTCTTCTAAGGCTTCACATCTGGAAGCCATGAGGGGCCTTAACGTAAACTCCAGTAAGATCGAGTTGATTCTGCTTACTACAACTACAATATACTACAGTTCCTTCTTTTTGGCCCGTTAGGAAACAGAATCATTTTCGTCTTACTTAAGTTTACGTTAAGGCCTTTTACCAAAGTTTCGACCCAAGCGAGTTAGAGGGCTATAGAGTATACCTGAGGCAGGTATGCTTGCCGTAAGAGGCGACTAACATACCCAAATGATTCAAGGCGTTGTGTAGCGCAATCCTTTCAATGGGATTGCTAGCGAAATTTATAGCTTCTCCAACCCAATTGTAAACCTCACAAACCGGTGCTGATCCTCTTTCTTGGCAGCCGAGGCTCTAGCGACCCCAGATTCCTCATGAAAATAGGGGGCGGTATGGTCAAGAAGGTTCAATGTGGTTATACTAAACCTTTTCTCGAGATGGTCGGGCTTGTACCTTTATGGTGCTTGTTACTGGAATGTACCGGATCTATATGCGGCAAGGACAATCAACATCGATAACACTCCCAAAAACCTTCAGGGAGTGTCTTTTCTTATCTTTATCGCTATAACAACAACCACGGTCTCGACTGCCCTTATTGATGCTGTCCTCACACTCTCTCATATCGAAGGTAAAGTTTACAAGGCTAACATAGCATTATATTCATGTAAAAGGATCGTCCGCATAAAACGGGGTCTAAACTCCGAACTCATAATGTGGGCATATGCGGCCGTCGTCATATCCCACAAACATATGATTATAGGTCATGGACAAATAATACAATATTGAAAATATGAAAAGAGTACAGCGAGCAGCTTTGGAGCGTACCAGGTGCACGAAAGTCGTCTCCAAATGACGCACTAAATGTGCTCCCAAACCAGCTATTTCTGATTTTCCACATAAATGCAACTGCAACTTCTTCGGTAGTAAGGATTCATGAGTCTGACTAAGTCTTGACAGGTGTCATAAGGTGAAATTCCCTTCAAGAAGGGAAATACGGCGCGGAGTGGGAGCTGGTACCTTCTTTGAGGTATCACTGTCAGCCCGTACTTCCAACTCTACTCTACTATTATCTTCCTAGCAGCGCTCATGGCACTTAACTCTTCCATCACTTCGTCAAAGGCCATCAGCAGCTGCAAGAGGATGCTTCAAGCCGCAGCTGATTTCGCGAACGCAACTCTATATTTGTACTGCTTATAGGAACATTGAAGGCAAAGGGAAGTCAGACGAAAGCAGGGAGGCGGGTGACATGCATCATCCACTCGTAATTCAAGCTGAATTCTTAGATCGCCTGCAAGATAAGCAAGAAAGCTTAGCAAACTTACGATATTGGGAGCTGGTCCCCTAGCAAAATAGGTCCAAAAGTTAATCTTTAGGAACACAGCCATAATCAACGGACACTGGCCAATTGGCCTGTGTGCTGAAGAAATGGTTATCCTTTTGAACAGCATTTCCAGAGTTGCCGCGAGGAAGGCAGCAAAGAAACAGCATTTACCATTTTCAAACTATGGGCATTTTCATACAATCAGAACCTCAGCAAGTTACGTAAAAGTATGAGTAGAATGACCGAGCCTCTACAAACAGCAGCGATTAGTTCCAAGGGGAAAGTGGATCAAAATGGCTCCCCGTTCACTACCTAGGCTCGGGTCTTAATCTGCGTAAGGTAAAAACCTATCCTCTGATTGTAAGATTCCAAATCTATATGAATTTTTCATTTAAGTCGACCGTGAGCCAAGTGTTTTCCCTTTTGTTGCGTTGTTTATGGCGTCTAAACTATGCTATAAGTTCAAGACTCTTCTTCTTTGGAAAGTTGCTCTGAGGTGGTGAGATTTAAGCTTTGAATGGAAATTTGTAAATGAACAAAAATTTGACCTAAAAGTTATAAACGGAAGTAAAAAATGTTGATGAACCTTTATATTTTTCCTTGTTCAGTGGAGGCGATGACATTCGTAAAGTGGCTAGAGCCAGCGCCTTCTTATCTGCTGCAACTGCCCTTCGCTTGTTTGAATAGACTGTTGACGGCAAGTAAAGATAGAAGAGCCTGTATTGTTAAAAAGGATGTCTATGAGAATAATTTTGCGCTGCTTTTATGTATATATTTATTCCTGTTGCTGTTCGCGTCTTCAAAATTATATAGGTAGGAGGAGCGATATCCTAGACAAGTTAATTGAACCCAATTTTCAACTTTCTCTTTCGTCCACTTTAATCGGTTAACTTATTTACTCTAATTTGCCTTTAATTTTGCGTAATAAATTTTCCACTTTTTTAATTTCAATTTTTTTTTGCGCGTACTATTTAGCTCTTGAATCTTTTTCAACAACACTGACCTACTAAAGGTAATACTATGTTCAAACAGAAAAATAAATTGAGGAAATTTCGATTTGAATTGAGTGCTGTTCATACAACTCGATTTAGCTTACACAATAGTAATTTGATAGCTGGTTGGCTCATCTCTACAGCAAGAACATACCTTTGTTCAGACTGTCAAAATGTGCGTGTTGGTATTAGGCGAATGAAATGGAATGAAAACATAAAACTTTGAAATTTTTGTGTGTTGTAAGAAAATGTGTTCAATGTTTTGGTTTCATTTTGAGTTTGCCATCTTCTTTTGACAATCCCTACTCCAGTGAAATGAAAGACATAAAATCAGCTGATGAGATGAGCCAACCATATAGTTCAGCCATGCGCAACTGACGTTGCAATCTACTCAATAAACACACTTTACAAGGTTGTATTTGCAGTTTGAAACAATTTATTACGCAATTTTTTTAAATTGGCAATTTATTATTACAATTTATTATATGATAAATTGCGTAACAAATTGCTCAAATAGTATAAATTGCCAATTTGGTGTGTGTTTGAACCTAGTATAACATTTTAAGCCCTCACTTGCTTGTCATTAAAAACAAAAAAAAGCATTGAAATTCACGCTGCGTACATAACGGTGATAAAATGTAAGATAGGGCATAAAATGTGAAGATTTTCTCTTCTGGAAATAATGACAATGTAAATACCCGTCAGGAAAATTATGCTCATTAATTTTATGCTTTTATGACACTGCGTATCCAAAGAAACTACAACAAAGGAAATTGCAGAAAACATTTTCATTTCGCTGATTTCGTTTCAATGACTCATCATCGCATACAAACACGTGCATACATAAATCAAGGACGGTTTGCGGTTTGAGCAGGAATCCGCTAAAAAGGGAAAAACAAACAGTAACATTAGAATGCGACGTTTGTTGTTACTTTGTTGCTACTTCTAATTACAACTTTACATGAAATGATTAAATTGTCATATTTTGGCCAAAGAGAAGAGTTCTTGAATTCGGAAATTTTTAGTTAAACAAGTAAGGAAGTCTAAGTTCGGGTGAAACGAACATTACATACCCAGTTGTACACTTGACTTAAATAACTCCAATATTTAATAATGCAAAATGGCCTTTATTAAAGTACGTCATAATAACACTGATACTTTACAACCAATAGCTTGCTTAAGTGAAACCGATTTTAAAATAATACTGCTATTGCTCGCTAGATATCGTCCTAAATCCAACTGATTGTCGCGCCTCTACTGTTGCTGCCTTTTAAGGTGTTTGGTTTCCTCGTTGACATTTCTAGGCGGTTCTGTTCTAGAATCTACTAGTTGGTTATCTGCTATAAGTTTCTCAGCTATAACAATAGATGCACAATTTTTATAGCTTCTCTCACAGCTCATGCGCGTGTGTTTGGGCGTTGCTTCTCCGCTGCGTGTACGTACATATGTGTAGACATAATGATTGAATTATAGATGTGCATACACGTCACTGCTTAGCATCGGCTTAGAGGTGACAGTACCCCTTAGTGTTGCTAATATTCTTAACAATACATATACATACGTTTCTATTCTGAACTAATTTTCCTTCGAGTTATGCCTCCCGAAACATAGAAAATTGCTTAGTCATAAAGGGGCGGTGCCACGCCAATTTTTTAAAATTTGAAGTTTTTCCTATTTATTGCTATAGATCCACTTGGATAATGAAATACCATTGATATAAAGCTCTTTTTGCAAAGATATAGCTTATTTTATTCGCCTACGACTCTTTTAAAAATCTTTTATATAACAGTGGGCGTGGTCCTTAACTGATTTGGTTAATTTCTCTTTAAAGCATTCCTATAGTAAAGGCAACTTCTCTGCCGAATTTTGTTGCGACAGGTTTAACGATTTTTGATTTATGATTAATAATATTTGTAAAATTGATTTTGTCACAAGTGGGCAGTATCACGCCCATTTAAAAAATTGTTTTTTTTCAAATTTTACCAAGAGTCTCAATATCAGTACAGACGTCGAAATTGGTGTATTATTCACATAATAATCAGGTTTTTTGTGTTTTCCAAAATGTTTTATATATAAAAAGTGGGCGTGGTTAACATTCGATTTCGCTCATTTTCAATACCCATCTATTTTGGGTCCAGATAAGCGCGTGTACGAAATTTGGTGAAGATATCTCAATATTTGTTCAAGTTACATTTTAACGGGCAGACGGACGGACGGACATGGCTCAATCAAATTTTTTTTCGATACTGATATATGGAAGGCTATATCTATATATCTTTGATATATGGAAGTATATATCTATCTCGATTCCTTTATACCTGTACAACCAACCGTTATCCAGTCAAAGTTATAATACCCTGTGTACAAGTACAGCTGAGTACAAAAAGTGAGGAAGTCTGTGATCTGATGAAAACGAACATTATATACACAACGTGAGCTGTTCTATCTATAAATATTGTAAAGTAAAGTCGCTAAATACCGTTAAAATGCCATAGCTTTACACAGAATGCATTTGAAATGTTAGCTACGTGAATGTACATTTTCAATATAATTTTAAAGTGTATAATATAGAGGTATGGCAAATTCCTAGATGTAGCTAAAAATCATAAAATTTTTGTTTACACAGCTTTAAATAAAAAACGAATGTATCTATTAGAATATTTCTTCTTTGCAACTTTGAAATATTTACATTTGTTCTCATAAAAAAAAATACTTTATTCCTTTCTAATACGAGCAAAATAATGCATCCCAGAACACAGGGAAAAAGTGTCAATAAAAGTAGCATAATTGCCATGAAACAATTTTCACGTCGTTTCTACAAAAGATGTCGCAGCGCTGTCTGTGGAAATTAATTGGCAAGAAACAGAATAGAAGTGGAATAATGAAAGCAAACAACAACCGCTGTGATAGTTGAATGGTTATAGCAGCGGCGCCTAAACGTTGCCGAAGAAGGAATTTAGGAGTTCCCGAAATAGATCTATACATCGAGCTTTGGCAGTTGTCTAAATTTTTCTTTCTTTTATTCTAATTTAAAATTTTTTTAATTAAAAAAAATGTGTCATAACAATGATAAAATAATTATTGTAAGGCCTTGAGCTCGATTCGAACCCGCGATATTACAAATCAAAACTAAAATGAGCAAAATTGTTAAAACAAAAGTAACCTTTAAAAAAAATTCAGTTTGTGTGTTTGTTCGCTGTGAACTATTCAAACCAACTAGCTTTGAGTGGGATTTTTACCACATCACATATATCACGTTGACCTGATCGAATGGTGAATAAAATAATTAAAAAAATTTTTTAAGTTTAAACGGTTTTATTGAAAACAATAATTCATGGAATAATAATAATACTAAAGCTAGAAAATAATTAGGTAGGTACTGGGTACTAGTCGTTATAACTCCTCATCAATCTAGGGCGTTGATCAGACAATTAAAAAAGCGTTGGGCGCGTGAAATTTCTAAAAATGTGAGGCGTAGCATAACCTGATTAAGGTTCAGTTGGTCTTATATATGACTATCAATAGAAATTTCCGCGTCCAACGCTTTTATTTAATTGTCTGATCAACGTCCTAGATTGATGAGGAGTGTGATTACTAGTACCATGGACCTACCTAATTATTTTCTAGCTTTTAGTATTATTATTATTTCATGTAAGTATTGTTTTCAATAAAACCGTTTAACTTAAAACATTTTTTTTAATAATTTATTTTCTTTTCTTTAGTCTTTATTTAATTGCCTATTATTTCTCATTCTATTTAGTTCATTTAGTGACTCATTATTGCAAGGACTCTTTCCTGACAATTTGTTACAATCTAAGTCCTCAATACATAATCCTTCCAAGACTTTACTCGACTCTGCGCCACGTATGCTTGTCCCTCCTCCAACTCCAAATATTCTGATGTCACTTCTACCGGACTGTATGTAATATTTGTTCCAAATATGGACCAAATCGGACCACAAATACGATTCTTTTGAATATCTCGATATTGCGCCACCTAGCGATCGCTTAGGTCGCTTTCTTTTATTGTATGTATTATGTGTTCCAAATATCAGCCAAATTGGACCACACAGTACGATTTTTGTTAATATTTCGATCCATGCGCCACCTAGCGGCGGTACTTCCACTAGTCAGTGAGAAAGGCTTTGTAAAAAATAGAAATAAAATTTGGCGCACTATGGACACATTCAGTCTATGTGACGTCTTTATTGACCGGCCAGTTCAACATTGGCACCTATGAGGGAAAGGATGTGCAATCTTTAGCTCCAGCTGTCATGTCCCAGTTTTAATCAGAAACACCAGTTCTGCATGTCCATTCAGAGAATAACGTAGTAAGGCTTCACTTGACGCCCATATCGAACTGTTCACCCGAGCAACATATAGGAAATTTTGTACAGGCTTAGTTAGACTTTTTCATCCAGGCAGGATATATTAAAAATAAAAAATTGTGTTAGCCCCAAGAATATCTAGAAAATGCTAGGCCCCTTTCAGCACTAAGATCAAATTATACGTACAGTTAGAATACCCACAAAAACAAAACTAGTCACTTCCCATACAACTCCCAAACATAAATATGTTTCATCGCAGCTTAATTATACAGGACCTAGATTATTTGAAGATTTCTTCCGAGAAATAATATAAAAGTAGATATGTTTCAACGGAAAGGGGAAACGCGTTTCTATAATATGAAATTCCGCCGCGATCTTAAAACAAGTAGAAAAACGAAGTTTTTTTAACTTTTTTCTATCTTATGGAACACAGATTTGTTATGTGAATTTTAAAAAGGCTGGAGAAAGACCCACAATTTGCTGATGAACGCATTAAGGATCGTTATAAGTCTCTTTGATGGAATACTCCAACCCGTTATTAGAAAATTGACATCGAAATCGAAATCAACCAGAAATACGATGGTCATAGTCTAGTGTGTGTTGCAAAAATGCTTGACAACTTTTTAAGGCTTGCTGGCTTTGTGATGGCGCCCACCCGAAGCTGGTTGATCCCAAATGATGGAAGCTAATCAACTTGGCTTCCCCAAATGTGAAAGCCTTGGTTCCTTTCGCTTTTAAGTCCATGAAAATCAATTTGAGCTTCAAACAATGCCTCATGATGAAATTATCGGTAAGAAGCTGTTTGTAGTCGCACTAAAAAAATTTTAAGACATTAAGTCTTATTTAAGTCGAATGCTAAGGTTTCTATAAACAAATATTCGAAGTAAATGAAATAAAATTGAGACTTTTTTACGTTAGCGAACCTGGCAGACTTGTTTTGCACGAACTTGGCCTCAAAGGTTTTACAAATTTTCCGCATACCCCTCTCTGTTCTTCTTTTTCTCTTATTTTAAATAATCATCTTCCGTTCCTTTCTCTTCACTTTGTTTCTTCATTTCCACGAATTCTCCCTCCACTCTGCTCCTTTCAATTCCAGCTCTGACTCCCATTTCCATTATTCTTCTATTTGCGCTACAACACCTCGCTTAACTTCAGCAATTTTCACACACCTACCATGAATACGCCCGAGGCCATGAGGTACAAAAATTGTATTTGTTTGCCCTCTCTTTTATTAAGCCGCTTTTTCTGAGGGTCTCAGTGTCTAATCACAATTAACGTATTATAACACTTTAATGGTCCAACTTGAACACTTTAAAATGTTGTGCAATATGAAAGAGGCAAATGATATGGGAGTGCCACGCCTCTTTGTATTTTGCTTGGTGCTATTAGATATTGCGAATTTTCAATATTCTGCCGTACCTAATTCCAGAGATATTTAGTATGAAAAATTGAATTGCCATGAGCGATACCACGTCCTCAGATAAGTTACGTATAGAATTTATGAATTTTATTTTTTAGCCCAGCACCATCCTTGAAATATTTCAAGCAAGCGAATCAAATTTCATTATGATCGACCTCCTTTCGGACACAACTAAGTCTATACCTATGTATATATGTTCATTCATAAATTTTTATAAAAAAATTACATAAATAAATTAGTACGCTGACTTTGATTCGTGTCTACTTGCATAGCTGATTTTGAGCATCGGAATTTGCTTTATAATAGGAAAAGTTCAACTTGTCTGTGTTAAAGTGCTAAAGTGCTAAAGTATACGAATAACAAAACACATGAATCACATCTCCAATGCAGCATGAAAAAATCCCCTTAAGTGCAAATATGTCACGCATAATTTAGCATGTGATAGAGGTGAAACATAAATTAAGAAATTGCTAGCTAACGGTGCACGCATAAAGTTTTTCATCATCGGCAATTCAAAACGCGAAATGAGTTGCACTTTAAATAAGAATTCTTTCAACGTTTAAAGTGCCAGAAAAAATGTGCAAAAATTGTAAGGCATGACATTAGAGGAGAAGAAAAAAAATAACGTATTAACTTGCGCTTTCATTTCACAAAATTTCACTAATGTAGTGATATTAGCGAAGGATTAATGTGATTGAAATTTCTTAATTGTATGCCACGGCGTATACGCAACATTGTACTTCATTTATGTAGGTACTTTGTATTTATACTCGTGTATGCTAGTTTTTTGAATGCTTAAAAGCTGGTAGAACATGTGTACATAGATGGTTCCAAAGTAGTGGAAGGAGTAGGGTCTGCCATATACTGTGATGGTCCAGAAATAAACAGATCCTACAGCTGTCAGATCACTGAAGCATTTTCCAAGCGGAAATATTAGCCGTAACCAAACCAGTAAAACACTGGAGGGAATAGCTTAAACTGCAATCGTGTTAACTTTTATATTGACACCCAAGCACAACTAGCCTAATCTAGCATATCACACCATCTTAAGTGTGTTAGAGTGTAAGCAGTCTCTGGAAAGAATCGCGACAGGGAGAATCATACATCTATATTAGGTCTCAGGGCATATGGGAATAGATGTTAATGCAAAAGCGGATGAACTAGTTAGAAAGGGCGATCCCTTGAGCTTTCTGCGTAGACGTCCCAATAAGATTGGGCGAGATTAAGAGAAGGCGAAAGATGCACATGACCGATCAACGGGAAAGGCGATGGGTGCAAGCGCGGGGCTGTAGGATGTCGAAGAATATGGGCAGGTCTTACTACCTTGGACTAACAAAGTTGCTTCTATCATTAAAAAGAGTGGAATGTTGACTCATGGTGGGTGTTCTGCACTGGACACTGCCTTCTGGACGTCACATGCCTTTAAATTAGGTTTAGTCAGTGAATGCAGATGTGGAAATGCGGGTTGGAGGAGGAAACGATCAAGCACGTTTGTGCTCGTGCCTGCGCTTCCAGGATATGTCCTGATATGTCTTCGAAAGCTTCTAGTATTGATATTATTATTATTATATCATTATATTTATCCGGTCTAGAAAGTACAGATTCCTTACAGCTAGTTAAAAAATAGTTCAGATTAAAATTTATAAATGCTATTATTACAGTTAAGAAGAAAACAAACTATACGATTTGCTAGGTGTAAACTCCTGGATATGGATTCATTCCACGCGTAAATTAGTTCGATGAGTTACTTCCAACAAATAGCCTGGTGTGCTTAGATCACTTGGTAGAATGTAGTGAACGAAAATAAAGAGATAAATCAGGGCAGTGAATGTTACCGTTGAGAACGTATAGGCAAGCATGAGTGAGATACAAGTTTCTACTCTCATACAAAGCCTGGAGTCCGAGCATTTACGCCTACCGGATTACGATGGAGGCCATCTGGCCAGTGAAGCATACGCCAAAAGCAATTTTGGGCTGAAATTCTTTGAAACTTTCTCAATTGTGTGAAGCTCTTTCATAGAATGGACTCCATATAACGAGCAATATTCCAGGAGACTTCTTACCAAATGCCATAAAAAGGCCTTCAAATTCATCGGATCTTGAAGGCCCTGGATTTACGTCTAAATAAACCAAACCATTGCAAAAGATTTGGAAATAATAAAGTCGATGATGACCAAAAAAAAAGAGAGTGGTTGTCAAAAAATTACACCCAAATCTTTTAATATCTCGACAACGGTTTAACGATCCAGCATTTAATTGTAGTTGAAAAAAATTGGTAGTGAACCTTTTTGACATAGGACACCACGCAGCATTTTTTAGTATTAAAAAGTTAGATTATACTTGGAACACCCATTCATTAAAAGAATCGAGATCATATGCAAGTTAATGCAGTCAGAAGTATCCCGTACGGTTAGAAAGAGTTTGACGCCGTCGCAAGCATTAAAACATTTAGCAAATTTGAATTTTGAGAGTTATTAATACAAATAGAACAAACAGAGGCAACAGGTGTTCCCTCGTGGGATTCCAGACCAAGCGGTTTTAATAAGCGCAGTAGATTGGTTGCTCGCTTGACACACAAAGCTTTCTATTCGATAGAAACTTTAGAAGAACTTCAGCAAACTTCCGAGTCACTCCGTACATCCCCAGTTGTGCAAAAATAAGAGTAGTCGACATTGTCAAATGCTTTCAAGAAATAGAGTCGTATAGAATGACGTCTAGAATTGGGCATAGTTCTCAAAGGCATCTACAATTGGCTAGTTGACTAAAGCCAGATTGGTAGCAGCGACCTGCCATGCTTGACACGCAACAATAGCCTTGATATGTAGTTCAACAATTTGCTATGAAGGATACTATCGATAGTTTTTGCCAGAGTACTGATGAACAAAGCGTTTGTAGTTGCGAACAATTCCTTTCGGTCACCAGACTTGAATACCGGATTTCTGGAGCACAATTCAAGAGTTTTAAAAATAATCCATGGTCAAGCATCCTTGGAAAAGAATTGTAGGGGTTCAGAAAATGTATTTGAACCACATTTTGGAGGAAATAGCGGGGAAAATTCTCGCTATCTGATTTCGGACTATATTCAATTTTGAAACTGATAGAAAAACATACTTCGGCTGTAATATCAAAAGAAGAATTTGAACGCGGGAGAGTTATTTTTAAAAACATAGGTCCTGGTGTTGATAGGGGTTTTTAATTCGGTCGTAAAAATATACTTCTAGAACACTAATGGACTCATTCATTTATGTGAGGTCCTCATGGATCGGCCAACTCCTAGTCTTATTCCTATAAATCCAGATTATTACAATCGGCTACATAGTTTGCCATCTGAATTGATGACATGCTAGGACTAAGGTGACATGTATGCTATGGATCCCTGCAGAGTAATACCTTTAAGGAATTAAAGTGAAGGTCTCAGAGGGAATTCTATTCGCATTTAACAAAAATGATTAAGAAATTTTCTATGAATTTTTTTATTTCCAGCCCAGTGCCAGTCCCTCATCCAGTCCCAGTGAATAGAAACAAAGTATCGTAAATACTAAGCTAAGGAAAGAGCAATCTATATGCGAATTTCAGCAATTAAACAGAGAATAGATTTATTCAAATAGATTTGTCCTGTCACTTCCGTTATGATGCGACACGCATAATATGTGTGTCAAGCTGATATGAAATGAAAATGCTACATACACACCTAAAACTATATACATAAATGTAGTCACGATGTAAATAACGCTAGCGAATGCAGCTTTTGACACCACTCGATCTAATTGTCAACATGTATGTATGTTCGACGCATAGTGCGAGATGGTGCATGTCCACTCCAAGCAAGTTCGCTCGTACAGCGGACAAACACACTGAATCGCATTTTGCAAACATGTTTACATTTGTCTTTTGAACAACTTGATCGTATTAAAAGAGTAGTTTTCTTTTTGTTTTTTGGTGCAGAACGAAGTAAATATTTCAAAGTATTACCGCAAGAAGAAATATATAATCTATTAATCAGTTTTTTATGAAATCAGCGTGCTTGCACACGGAGTATATGACTTGATTGGATAACGGTCGGTTGGAGATGTAGTATAGGAATCGAGCTAGATATAGACGTCAAATATATCAAAATCATCAGTATCGACACACAAAAATTGATTGAGCCATGTCACGTCCGCCGTCCGTCCGTCTGTCCGTTACACGATAACGTGCAGTAAATATGAGATATCTCATCAAATTTGTACACGAGATCTGGACTCAGAAGAGATTGTATGAATGAGCAAAATTCGATGATAAACCCGCCAGCTATACTAGAACATTTTCGAAAAACACACACACTTGAGTATTAGTAAATAATGCACGAGAATGTGAATGTGTCGAGTGGACTGATGTTGAGGCTCTTCATAAAAATTGTAAAAAATTGTTTAAAACGGTGCGTTGCACACGCCACTCGTGATAAAATCAATTGTATAAATATTATAATCATTAATCAAAAATCGTGACTATCGTAACAAATTCGGCACACAGTGCCTTACTATAAGGAATGCTTCCAAGAAAAACTAACGAAATCGGTTAAGGACACACCCCACTTGTATATAAAGTATTTCTAAAAGGGTCGTGGAGGAAATAAATAAGCTATATCTTTGCCAAAGAGGGCTGTATATCAATGTATTTCATTTCCCAGTGGATTTATAACAGTAAATAGGAAAAACTCAAATTTATTATAAAAATGGGCGTGGCACCGCACCTTTTATGGGCGAGCCATTTCTATGTTTCGGGAGCCATAGCTCGAAGAAAAACTTAACGGATCGTTATAAAATTGAGCACAGATATTTTCCCTATAGCAGAAATATTTCTAGGAAAAATTGACGGGATCGGTAAAGGACCACTGCCACTTGATACAAAACATGTTTTAAAAGGGTCGTAGACGAAAATAAGTACGCTATATCGTAGCGAAAAAGAGCTGTGTATCAATAGAATTTACAAATGAATTATAACATTAAACTGCGAAAACACGATTTCTA
>JARSSU010047780.1:0-35995 GCA_029619165.1 Eurosta solidaginis
GCAAAAAAATTCGGGAATATATAACTGAAAACTAGGCAAACCAGCCTCGAAACATTCGAGAAAATTTACCAAAATTGGAACTAATGTTTAGAGCTCCCCGAATTTTATGAGTATGCATTTTGTATTCATATCAGACAAAATGAGGTTATAGATCTCCCCAAAATTCGACAGTCTGTCAAAAGATGTTTGGATATTCCTGTATATAAAATATTTGTTGCACACACACTTGGATGGAGGAATTCTAAAACATCCCAAGGGTAAACAATATATTGCTAAAATCCATGCGAATTTGCAGAGACTCAATACAACTGCCACTTTAATTGTTTGCCCTATATAAACTTAGCCGGAAGGGAATTTTTCGAAAATTTTAAATATTTTCGTGTTGCGGGTAATTTCTGCCCGTCTATTTGGAGTCTATATTATATAGGCAAGTTGTAAAGTTGACCACTTTCATGGCCAGATGACTGAACTGGAAATCGGAACTGAGTGAGAACCGCTAGACGGAATCTCAACCGAGATCGAGGGGGCAAGCGGAATTCCTCGCTCAGTGGCAACCGAAATCCGAATCGCGAACCAAAAACGTGACCGAAACGAAACGAATGCAACTGAACCAAAACAATCCACCACGCGTGGGTGAAAAGGGCTTAGAATTTTGTCCACGGTATGCTGTACCGAGGCATACTTCGAACGTGCGAGTAGTAGCGTTCCTTAAGCAGCCGGGCTAGTACAGACGGTGATAGTAGGCCGGAACGTACCGCGATCCAGTATTCATTGCAGTGACATAGCAACCCCACTGAAACTCAGAATCTAAATCGAAGACGTAAACTGGAAGCTAAACTACATAAACACAGAACCGCGAAAGCGAAGCAGAACCGAAAATGAACCAAAGACCAAACCGAAATGCCGAAACGAAAACGTACCGAAACTCGAAAGCAGTATCAAAACCAAACTACCGGAATCTCGTCACCACGAGCCATCGATAAAAGTACTGAAACCTTAATCGAATGACCGAAGCAACCACCAGCCTCGCAACGGAGCTGCTGAGCTGAAGCCGCAATTCAAATTGGAACCGAAAAAACCAAAAAAATATAGAAATGGTTCTGATAATTGGAAACGAAGCCTAAAATAACTGAACGGGTATAGGCATCGGTCCTTCAGCCTCAGCTTCTAAAACGCTATAAGTCTTAGAAGAAGGGGCAATAATGCACATCGCGAAAACCACCGATCCAATCCAGATGAAATGCAATGTTATCGAAACCTCCCCATCCAGTTCAGTCCGAACTAACCCGACATACGCAACGTATGCCTCATGATGTATGTATGCTTACATGACACATCCTTATGTAGTGACACCAACATCTTTCAACGGCAATGTGCAATCGCCTCTAGCACCTCATGTCTGTTGGGTCCTACTTATGAAACTGCTGTTTTACAACTATCTTGGACTTAGACTTAGAGGATATCAGCGTGACAGTGGTTTGAGTGATCACACCAAGGGTATGGGCACATAGAGAACAATATATAGACTTATACAAAATCGACTCTCTTACCATTCAGTAAAATATCAAATTGAGTCCAGGACTTAAGTCGTCGGTGGCGATGCTAAAATGTTTTCTGCATGCTACTACTGATCAAGATGCTTTGGAGCGGTGCTCCATTTCAACCTTTGAGAGTAGTAGAGACACCGTCTACTCTAGGACCAAAGAGGTAAAACAGATTCACGAGTTCAATAGCGGGAATGGCGTTTACCTGAAAGCATTTGCGACCTTTGAGATCTTGCGTGTAGTTTCTATCTATAGCCGTATACATTTTCTTTATTGTTTACTTGTTGTGTATTTTTCGCCTTTAATTCGCTATCGGTTTAAGAATGTCATTACAGTTTACACAAAAGAATTATGAAAAAGTTGCTTGTGCTGTTGAACATATAAGGGACAGCAAACAATTGTCTAAAAACTCAGCACTGCACTCATCGTCCTCAGCTCTGCATAAGGCGCGAAACAGCTTTTACCTCTACCACGACCAGTCGTGGACTTTGCTGCTACGTTTGATTTTCATTTGACATTTCATTTATACTTATTCGTCCTTTATTCATTTATTCTGCTTCTTCCACGTTCATGCAACTTATTACTTGACAGCTAATTTGTTGGCGTATAATTGAAGCTGCGCACGTGCGGTGTATTTACACATGCAGCGCTGCGAGCGTGTGAGTGTGTATGTGTGCGCGCTTTTTATGTGCTTCCTAAGAGCCTTCATCTAATGCTACAGAATACATTTGCCAAGTTTTCGCTAAATGCGTTGAGCTGTAATTAAAAGGCAAAAGTGCGCATAAATCAAATATTCATCAAACGTCCTGCTGGTTGCATATTTTTACTCGTTTGAGCGCAGCAGCAGAAGTGAGTAGAGCAGCAAGATTGTTTTAGGAAATATGGTTGTTGTTGTGGCGTAAATTAAGTGAAGATCAAATTTCATTGATTTTAATAAATTTACGCAACGTTTAAGGAAGCAAGCATTTGTGGAGATATTTTTATAAATCATGTTGCTATTTGTTAATTTTTGGTTAAGCCCTCGAAGTTGATTTAAATATTTCATGAACAATTTGCTCTGAAGTAAAAATTGTTAAATTGAAGGGTTTAAAATTTATATCGCTGCTTGGTAAAATGAAAGCTATGCTTAATTAAATGTGTTGAGTTTTGTGTTTTTACATCACTGGCATTTAAGTTCGAGTATTAAGGCCATCTTTAGCCCAAGCATAATACCGGCAAAAGTATATAAATAACAATTACACGCCAAGCATATGCTTGAAGAATATAAAAAAGGATTACAAAATTGTATAAAATATGCACTTTGCACTAGAGTGACCAGAAAAACATGAAATGCTAACTTTTTGCAGCTCCTAGTCCGTTTTTGCCTAATTTGTGACTTACAACCATATTCATGAGCGAATACTTCAGTTTATTACATTGTGAGTAACAAGACCTACGAAAGAGAGAAAGGATGTCTCGTGCTACAAATCTATATGCGAAATTGCATCTCTATAGCTCGAGAAGCTTTCGAAATAGTAGCTGATATATACGAGTATAAATATAATAGCCGTGTTTCTTTTACACGTATATACGTCTACCTTTGCGGGTAAAAAAAACGCTTATTTCGGTTGCATCTGAGTATAATGCGTATTGAAATTTAGAAGTACTAATTTTCTGTGCAGCAATTTTCAGCAGTCGTAGATAAATTTTAACGCTTAGCAGTCTATATAAAGTTTAAGCGTATATGTATATAGATGTAAAAAACACAGCTTATAATGTTAAATACCTACGCTAGGTGGCAACACCATTCAGAATTTTTGTTGTTGAGATATGTCGCATAATACCTTTCGTTGAACACCCATATTGACGCATCATAGTAAATTTAAAAAGAAAGCGGAATAGGTGGCAACCTCTTAAATACATTCTTGGTGGCAGCATCTGACAAAAAGTGTAAAGTCGGAACCCTACTTACAATTATTGTGTTGTTGCCTCTTTCTCATATTGGGTTATCTCACATATTTTAATATCTTCTCAAATAGGTGGCAACCTTGTAAAACCATCCATTGTGGAAGCACTGTAGTTGAATAGCTTAGAAAGTAGCAAGCTATCTTAGAACGAGAATGAGTGTAATCAGGCTAGGTGGCAACACTAAATAAAAATACATTTTCTAAAATAGGACGCCAAATACCTTTCGCTAGATACACATATGGCATGTCTCTTAATTGTGTATTTTAAATAGGTGGCAGCGTTGTAAAAATATCCTTGGTTACAGCACCTAAACAGAATGTTTGAAAATCCAATACACTATCACTTGGTCACCTTTAGCAATACTTGCATATAGGTTCTGCATAAATTTGACCACCAGGATCACGTAAGGAGCTCTAAGAAGGATAACAGGAAGGGAAAATCGGTAGAGGCTTACGCTGAATCGTTCTAAGAGAGGGAGATATTGCTCCTAATTATTGGGATGTAAATCGCAAGATTAAATCGTAACATTTTATTACTAAGCCTTTATAAAATGGTCGATACCTAGAAATCTTGTTTGACCCTTAAGAAGGTGCTGTGAGCCCCGCATGCCTTAAGAAAAATTTGCATAGAGAGCACTGGTTCAATTGAAGCTATCGAGGCGAGCTGCATGAATAACATGGAAATATATGTGACCCGGCCTATGAAAAGGTGGCTTATGACTCAAAAAAGTAATTGCGAGAAACAGCTGTTTAAAGATAAACAATGCATTTTTTCAATTTCTTAGTAGTTTTTCTGTAGACCTTTTCATAGGCCGGGTCACATATATATATCGATCACTTATTAAGATAATAATATCCCGGGGTATCCGTACGAGTGTGACCGCACTCAATTGACTGCTAAAAACTTCTATATCGATATGAAGAACACCTATATCTGCCCTATGGCTGTATTCCACATAAACTAAACATAAGAACTTCTTTCCTACTGAGAATTTATTACTTTTGAGACAGTAGCCCTTTGGTATTAGGCGGGCCTTGTTTTTCCACTGTGCACGGAAAAACTGCAATAGAAAACCGACCGTAACGTGTAACCGGAATAATGACGCTTCCCATATTGGGTGCCATATTTTTATTGTGTTCTGGTTGTATTTGGGGTTTACACACCATATCCTCTACGTTGGATCTATATTGTAATTGGGTAACCTTTCGTCGTAGAAATTGACTAACTTTCGTTCTTCACCAAAGAAGTAGCTTGTTCCACGTTATTTGACACAGTAAGGGAAATAGGGGGACCTTCTTAGGACCCAAGGCTACACGGTATGTTTCGAGCCAGCCCTTCATCCGGGGAGAAGTGGATCACATATTTTGTTATTATCAAGTGAACTGTGGTATAAGGTTCAAACTCCTGGGAAAATATATTTGCGAGAGTCTCTCGGAATTCAAGAATAACAAATTTGTGGAGCTTCTTAAATGTTAACGATATAGACGCACTAGGTTGAAAGTACTTAGAACCGCCAAAAGTCTACATTTTCCATCCTACTTTTAGGTCATGATTTGGAGTCCTAAAAACTTGAAAATACATGGTTTTTTTCGAACACTCTAATATATACAATGACACACACACACTTCGCCAAGTTGTTGATACGTTGCAACCGCTGAGTGTGTGGTGCGAATCCTCCTAGCCACAACATCAGATGGTATTTGCGCACTGCAGTCTAGGAGTCTGCTGCAATCTCATTGTCCAGCAACCAATGCGTCAAGCTTTTATCCTAGCGGAAGTGCTATGCATTATTGCTGCCGACTACCAGTCGGAAATTGCTGTGGCATTGCTGCCGCACATATGCAGGTTGGCAAGCTGCTTCTGCTCGCGTACCTGCTCGACCATTCATTTTTGATATGGAAAAAACAAGTGCTTTCAACATATTTTGCTGCAACGCTTGAACAAACGCAAGCAAAATCATTTTTGCAATTGAAAAAATTATGAAAAAAAATTAATAAAAAAGTGTTCAACATTTTTTTATGCTACATGCACCTTTTGTTTGTAGATTTTTTTTTCGTTGCCTCTTTTTTGAAACGCGTAACTCTTTTCTTCTCTGGTAATAAGTGTGTACACACATGCACTTGTAAATATATTTATTTGTATTATTTTTTTTTATTATTTATCTTTGTGTTTTTTAAATTGTTTGTCCACAAGTTTTGCTCTTCAATTGTTGTGATGTTGCAATTAAAAACTGCAATGCGGCCACGCTGAATTAACAAATTCTGCTTTTGTCTGATGAGTTCAGTAAAGTTTTTTTATGGACACTGTGGTTAGCGAAACGAAATAGTTAACCTGAATTTTTTTGTGATGCTTTCTATTTCATTTCGTTATTTCGCCTAACGTAGCTGTGTTTAACGCTCTTTATTTTATATACAAATCTACATATGTATGTACTTACTTTTTTATAAAGCAACTCTCTAAAAATACTCTGATAGTGTATACTGTCAGATGTCATGCACACTTTTTGGACAATATTAGAATGAATAAAATTTCCTGCTAGGAATTACTCTTCCAGTTCTGAGGATCACGATTAACATTCAAGTGATGAATCGGAAATTTTTTATGTTTTACTGCTTGACTTCGGGCTATGAACTAATAACTAATAACTATTAACTATTGGCTATTAACTAATAACTATTAACTATTAATTATTCACAGCTATGAACGTTGTTGTCCTCAAATGACTTCGAGTCTAAAGGATTCGTTCGAAATTTCGTACTTATGTAGCTTATAGCTTTGGCCAAGTAATATAATACTTTTCTTTGCCAAGTGGGCCATGGACCGACCTATTCGCAAAGATGGTTCTTAAAACGCGCAAATAAGAGCAAAAGGTTGAAGCTTAGGGTGGGGGAGAGGAAATTTGAAAATAGGAGCAGAACTGGAGAAAGATGAGAGGCGGATCTACGGACAAGAGCGAGAGGAGAAAAATAAATAGCGCGGAAAAAGTGGAGATGTACAGGTAATGGGAAAGAAGTGGAAAATGCGAGGGCTAGTAAAGCGGAAAAGCTAGCTTGGAAGCTCCTTGAAATAACCATTTTTTCGAATCAAAGTACGGGCAGGGCAATAAAAATTCTACCAAAGTTAGATCTAGGCTTGGTGAATAAGTATATGGAATCTCTTCCTTTAGGAAAAAACTTCCTTGGGGTTATTATTTGGTCATGTCAACCAATCAAAGTTCGAGTTTTGGCACCGATGAGATGGAACTAAAACGCGCTATTTATTATCATCGAGAATTAATATGGCTGTATTGTTGTATCCCCGACAAGATAATGTCTGGAGGTCTAGTGCTGCCATCAAAGAAAATCCCAACCGCGCTGTCCGCAAGCACGGAATAAGAACTGGTCTAGAATTCATTAGCAATGCTTCCATAATTCTAAAACGAAGAACTGCGTATAACATTCCAACTGAGAGGATGTCAAGGCATTAGGCGCTGCTTCAGTTGTCGCGGTTGAACAATTTTGACACTCCTACCCTTGCTGAAAGCTTGACTCAAAGGCCAATAATTTTTCGTTGGATTCGAGGGTTTGCATAGCGCAAACCCTTAAAGAGGTCGCAAGTGCAATCTAATGCTTGTACAACTCTATTGCATCACCCACGCAATGGGCGAGATTATCCTAAAGGTGCAACGTGCTCATATCAATTCGTTTCCGATATGGTGGGACTAGTACCTTAATGCCGCTATTTTGGGTATAAATAACCGGCAAAGGATCATCAACATCGAGGAGTGTCTTAATTGATTTAAAGAGAAGAGAGAAAGGAAAATCTACTTTTTACGGCCAGTCATCGAAATCGTCTTCTCAAGTGTTTTTTTCAAACAGTATACATTTTGAAAGTTTAAGAAAATTTACAGAAAACCTTCAGTCTCTAATGATAAACATTACATTAAATATGATTAAGAATTAAAATTTACGCAGACTTTTGAGTACTTTCGTTTCGTTGTTACTTGGTTTAGTTTTTATTTCTCGGAATTGTGGTGCGCACGAACCCTAAGCAGATGAGACGAAGTAACTGACAGCTCCCTTTTTAGGTTTTGTGCGCCTCCTTACATTATTACGCCATTTCGTTCAGCTTGATTTCTTCCGTTGTAACATTAGACAGTTATATTTGAAAATTGTTTTTAATTTCAAAAATATCCACCAAATAACAATCACTTGACTTCCTTCTCAAAACAAACTTTAGTTGCGCGACTGTCCACTCAAAACTTGTTTTCCATGCCTACAGCAGACGTTAATCACCTCAATGACAGTCATCAGTGCTATATATTTACATAAAACAAGACATTCGCCTCTCCCATTACTAACACGGCCTTAAATACTTGACTCTACCAACTCGCATTATCTCCCCCTTTGCTCATACTTCAATACGCTTTAATGTTCACTTCATCATCATCTCTCTCACTCTATAGAAATATCAAAATTTTTCGTAACAATGAACGTTTAATTGTCTTTCTGTCTGTTGTCTTTGGCTGTCATCTCACCCACACCCTTTTAACTTAGAGTTACTTACTTAATTGTTGTCGGTTGTAATTGCTATGCTGGTAGTTATTTTTTACTTCCTTTATATTAGGTCGGTTGAATGTTTGTCCGCTTTTCATACAAATCTTTCAATCGATTTTTAAGCAACTTCTCATTGAGCTACAAACGTGAAACTTTAAACATAGATTAGAACACCGTGACAATGCAACAAAAGGAAAAAAATCCGTTAGGTGGCGCACGGGTCGAAATAATTAGATACGAATTTGAAAATTTTCAAACCTGCTTTTAAGTAACTTCTCGATGAGCTAGAGACTTGAAATTACAAACTTAATTCAGAGGTCGATGACAGCCGATGTCACGATACAAAAAGATTCGCTAGGGAGCGCACGGGACGAGATATTTAGAAAAATCGCACGAAACGGAGGGAATTTTGGGATTGATTTTTATGTAACTACAACTTCACAGATAGGATAAGATGCCGAGAAAATCCAAGAAAAGAGAAAAAAATTCCGTTAGGTGGCGCACGGATCGAAATATTTTGATAAGAATTTGGAAATTTGGTGTTTTGAGATCGATTTTAAAGTTAACTTCTCATTGAGCTACAAACATGGAACCTCAGAGACAGGTTAAGACACCGTGACAAAGGAAAAAGGAGAAAAAAATTCCGTTAGGTGGCGCACGGATAGAAAAAATTAGATAATAATTCGGAAATTTGAAACACGGGTTTTAAGTAACTTCTCGATGAGCTAGAGGTAAAAATTTAGAGCTTAATTCAGAGGTCGATGACAGCCGATGACACGATACAAAAAGTTGCGCTAGGGGCCGCACTGACTGAGACATTTAGAAAATTAAACGCAACGGAGGGAATTTTGGAATTGGTTTTTATGTAAGTTCTCATTAAGCTACAAGCGTAAAACACCGAGAAAATGTAAGAAAGGGAGAAAATAAAAATAAAATAAAAAAATTGTAAACACTTCCTTTATATAAATGGACAAAAATCAGCGAAAAATGTCTCCTTATACACAGACATATTCGAGCCAAACTTTGATTTTTAAAATTTGACGTAGATTTTGCAAAAATATTTATGAGAAGTAAAAATATAAAGGTTGGACGCAATTGATTGACTAATAATATCTCCTTTCCTACCAACTTTTCAATCCAAGTAATGTGTGCTCCACTTTTATATTTTTACTTCTCATAAATATGTTTGCAATTTCCATGTCAAAATTTAAAAATCAAAGTTTGGCAAGAATATGTTTATATAAGGAGACATTTTTCCGCTGATTTTTGTCTATTTATATAAAGGAAGTGTTTACAATTTTTTTATTTTATTATTTTACTTTTGCTTTTAATTTTTGCTTATTGTTTTTTGTTTTTCTGGTTTGTCTGTTTGTCTTGCCTACAATTGCCATTGTTTTTTATTATCACCGTCGCAAGCATTCACATGTTTATTTGGTGCTGCGGTGCTGCTCAATGTCAAAATAAACTTGGTCTGTGTAATATCATCATTCCTTTATCCTTTTTACTCGGCGACATATTGCCTGCCACTTCAAAATACCCGCAATAGTCGACTGCAACTGTATCATCGTAATAATGATTATTATCATAATAACTGCCGCTCGATCTGTTACTTTATTTGTTTGTTGGTTTTCATTTGTTTGTATGTCCTTGTCAGTGACAGTGGCGCTTCTGTGACAACCGAGAATATTTACTTAAGCGAATGTATGAAAATAAATATTGTTGCTGTGCTGAAATGAAGCGATTGTTCATTCATATAAAATTAAAATGAAAGTATACAACTTTCGTATTATTTGTACTTATTTACTTGTTTACATTCTAAAATATACACAGAGTCGATGTAAGGGTGTCATGTGCATGTGATTTACTTTCATTCATTTGCCGTTGTCGCATTGCTTTTTTCTGCTTCGCTCATTGTCACTGCTATAAAGACAATGACTGCCCGACCACGCATGTCAACGACCATTTTTCTGCTCATTTATTTGAGATTTGTCTCTGTTCACCTCTACCTTTTTTTCTTTTTAATGATACATTTGTCTCTACTTTAACGTTTTTACTGCTTTTTTGTGTCATCTAGATCTTTTTATGGGACTTGATAAATTAGCCACCGCGAGTGCTGTAATGAATGTAAAAATTATCTGAAATTGAAGAATCCAAAAAACCATTCCGATTTTTTTACGATAGTCATGCCTAACTTATTAGCCAATAAACGGATATAACACATTTTCTCGCTGAAATGATCTGGAAATTATATTGTTGAGGTAAAAAAGCACCGAATTTGTTAGAAAGTAGTCGTGAAAACAAATCCAAATTAATTCCGAAATAATATTAAAATACCGTTCAGTTCAGAACTTATACTGATATATTCATGTTGAATAGCTTCGAAATTATCATGGAGTAGTTCCAATCGATCCAAAAAAAGTTTCGAGGTGACCCCGACATGGTTCTAACAAATACCAATACATTCGTGGAATGATCATAAAAATAATTCGGAAATGCTCCTGGAGTAATTAGTCTTGAAAATTATTTCGAAATAATCTCGAAATAACTTCGAACTGATCATGAACCGGTCTTCATATTATCCCATCAGATCAGGATACAATCCCCAAAATTATGCCAAACAAAAGTTTTAATAATCGCAAAATAGTTTCGACACAACTCTAAAATGGTTGCGAAATAGCATTAAAATTATCGAAAAAAGTGCCCGGAATATCCCCAACTGAACAACGTATAAAGTTAACACAATGCTCCCATCGTGCTTAAGTGACCAAACAGAGGTCTGAAACCATAATCTTGTAAAAGCTCTTTTAACCTCATTAAAGCTCTTCTATCATAGTCTTTATAAAGTAGCAGATATTCCCATGAAAACTTAATGTCTCATCGAAAGGATATTCTGATGGGTATTTGGGATTTGTGCACTAGATCAAAGTTATGTTAGAGTTAAGGGGAAAATATGGATAACTTGTAAATTATTGCCGAAATCTAGCATGATTCATGAATAAATATCCTATGATAACTTTCCATATATCTGGAAAGCTGTTGCATATCCCACGTTTTATTGTTAACAGATGCTAATAAAAAATTTCATAATTCGTGATTTTACGATACCCCCAAAATAGCCTTCAGATGAGATTATGATCACATAATAAGAATACTCAAAGGCCAAAATTGACCGCCAAAGCTGTTTTTGAATCTCAGTTTTATAATGAATCTATATGAAAAAATGAAACTTTGGTTGCGTTTTCCCCAAAATTTTAAATTTTGGATTTTTTCTGTTTACAATAAAATGAACAATATGATCCACCTATCTCCATAAAGCAATGAACTTGATTTTTGCCAGTCCCTTTAAATAAATTTGGTCAATTCTTTTTGAGCTGACAATTTTAACAAATTAAAAAACAATCTTACGTGAAAAAAACAGTCTGATTGCAAATCAATCATCTTTTCATTATTTTGATGCCTTAGTTTTTCCCTGTACTTAAAAATATCCTTCAGTGGTCAAAAGATATGTGTGAATCAGATATTTTTTTTAGATACTCTGGAGCTAGTGGAAATGCCTAAAAACACAACAAATACACACACATTACAGGCAGTTGACTGAAGCTAAGTTAGGAAGAACGCTGAGCTCGCCCTCTCGCCAAACAACCTGTAGCACAGAAGTTTGGTTCCGGCAATGTGAGCAGCGAAATTGCATACTATGACAACCACACACCAAATTGGCAGTTTCTACCATTTGGGCAATTTTTACCTAATTATCATATAATAAATTGTCAATTTAAAAAAACTTGCGTAATAAATTGTTTCGAAACTGCAAATGCAACCTTGTAAAGTGTATTATTGAGTAGATTTAAACGTCAGTTACGCATGGCTCAACTATATGGCTGGCTCATCTCGTCAGCTGATTTGATTTTTTCATTTCACTGGGGTAGGGATTGTCAAAAAAAAGATGGCAAACTCAAAATGAAACCAAACGTTGAACACATTTCTTACAATACTCAAAATTTCAAAGTTTTATGTTTTCATTCCATTCCATTCGCCTAATACCAACACGCAAATTTTAACAGTCTGAACAAAGCTATGTTGTGTTGCTGTAGAGATGAGCTATCAATTACTATTGTGTAAGCTTTATATATTTATTATATTTTTTCTGTTGAATATAGCAGTATGAACAAAAAAATTGAAGGTTAAAGAGCAACATGTCGTTAGTTTTTTCTACAAGCTGTAAAAAATTAAACGCATGTAAATCCGTTGCAGATACATGCCAGTTTAGGAACCATAATGAATTAGGAAAATCGGCCCAATAGATCGGCTCTCATGCACTTAGATAGTTACGATCTTTCGATAAATATATAGTTAAGATGAGTTCTATGCCTCCCACGCCCTAAACATGAATACTGTAAAAATCATATTTTATATAGCACTTGAGCAAACTTGAGAAAATTGACACACGCGCACATATTTAAATATCTACAATTCCGTTTTGCTCCGACCACATGAGCTTATTTGTCAAACCAAATTGCAACAATTTATAAATAATTACTTAATATACATCAAAATACACAGTCTGTGGATTTACGGTACAATTGCACACAGGAAAATAAACGCTTAGCACAAATAGATAAAAAAATGATTCAACACCAAAGCTAGCATTCAAGTACATATCAGCAAAAGCCATTGACCGAATAGTCGAATCAACATAAACACTAAAAAACACAAAACAGCAAAGCTAAATACCGTAAAAAATTTAATATGAAAAACAAATTAGAGCACTTACTAAACAAATTAAAATCAATTACTAAAATTACTTATGCATAAAAACAAAGCCAGAGAATGCCAAACCAACAAAGAAAACCAAATACCACATAAAAGTATTTGAGGTATTTATGTAACATAAATACAGAATTGAATTCATGTGCATTTGCTCCAATTATTCTGATCATGTTCAAGTACAAATTGGTATTGTTTGCGTGCGTTTGCACTCACGCACCAAACCAAGTGAATCCGTGTCTCGAGTCAGACAGTGAGTGAGTGGTGAGTGCGGCAGTGAGTCAGTAAGTTAGTTTGTCAGTCCAGCGGGCTTCAATAGTCGCTCTAGCAAGCAGATGAATGCGCTTCACGCCTCAACAGGCACAACCCAAAAACAGAAGCATTTACATCTGCGCGTAAAAGAAATGCAAGTTTTAGAAGTTATTGCTTGCTTTCTTTATTTTCTGCCAATACAAAAGAAAACTTGATGAATTGTGAAACGAAAATTTGCATATAAATATTCCAAAGCATTTCTGAAAATGTCGAAAATTCGAAGTTTTTAAAAAAAATTGGAAATTTTCGAAATTTTTTAAATTCATTGATTTTGGACAATTTTTTTTCGAAGGTGTCTAACATTTTTCTGTATATACGATTGCGAACTTTTCTTGTTTATTTGGAAGAAAATCTGAAACACGTAATGGATAAAAAATTCTCACACTGAAAATTTAAAAAAACCTTGAAACTTTCATGGCTTTTCAATATTTTCGAGTTTTGCGAACAAAATTTTTCTACTGATTGGCATAACTTTCGGCAAACTTTTTAAAGTTATGAAAATCCTATTTTTCGATGAGAGTTTTACAAATTTTTAAGGATTCATCGTAATTTAAAATTTTTCGAAATATTTTCGAAACTCGCTGCATTCATTTTCGTTACCACATACAATTCATTCAAGTTTTTTAATTTTTGTTTCTATTTTTTTTACGAATTTTTGAAAAATGATTTCGAAATATTCGAATAAAGTGTATGCATTGCTTGACATGATTTCTAAACAAATTGTAAAAATTTGTAAACTCTCATGAAGTTTTTAAAACTTTTTGAATTTTCGAAAACGTTTTCGAAATTCCTTGACGTAGTTTTCGATTTAAGATGTAAAAATTTGTAAACTCTCATAAAGTTTAAAAACTTTTCGAATTTTTCGAAAACGTTTTCGAAATTCATTAACATAGTTCCGATTTAAGATTTAAAAATTTTTAAAATATCATATGTTTCTTAAACACTTTTTCAATGTTCGAATTTTCGAAATTATTTTCGAAATTTATTGCAGTAATTTTCGTTAAACAATTCTTAAATGTTTTGTTTGATATTTTTTTACTCTCAGCTGTATACGCAGTACTTTTGCTGATGTGTCCACTCGAGCGTAAATTGTTTGTGCTACTTTTTTTGTTCTTCATATTTCAAACGTACTTACCACTACTTATAAAGTAAATATTTTTAAATTGTGAAAATATTGCGGCTGAATATAGTATTCAACTAATAGCAACAATTTGCTCTAGATACGGAATGTGACGTAAGGCAATAATTATTTCGTCTGTGACAGTTGGTTATAAATGCTGAATATGGCTCCGCTATAGCTGTATTAGGAAAAAAAACACAAAATGCGTTCGTGCGATGATCTAATTTACTGTGACATCAGAGACCACACAATGCATGACCATATGTGATGAGTATTCGTATCATGTTTTCTTTTTTTTTACAAAGCAAATACATAAGCCCGCGGTCTAAAGCTTTTGATCAATTTATTTCAGCACACTTGCGCTGTATTTTTTTGCTAATTATTTTTGACAAAAATATTCGTTGTACTGCATAGCGCCAAGTATAGATATAATTGAACATATTTCACGCTCCTTAGTTTGACTTTGGAATATAATACAACATTTTGTTGTTAATTTATGCTTTGACATTGATTGTGATTGAAAGTAGTATTGATTTAATTAACAATAAATAAATATCTCAAACACTCTACGCATACTTCTCCCTTACAAAGTTGGCATATCCCTCGATTTATGATGAACAACCTGTCAATATGATGCAGTGGTTCCTATCAATGAATGAGACTTAGCACTGATACCAGATCAACACATCTTATTATCTGTTGCTTACCAGTAATCGCAATCGTTGAGCTTATCACAACTCTCTCTACAAAAAAACAATTAGCTACGGCAAAATGAACACCTGAGTTGTGCTGCTATCTATTGCTAGATATCGTACCAAGCCTCCTATATAAAAGTTGGAAATTACAGCGACATCTATTGTTACTTGGTCATAGCGCAAATCATAGAATTAGTGATGCAGCAGTTTGTACTTATAACCAGAGCTGTAATTGGGTCTGTCATTGTGATCGATTTTAGAAAGCGTAATTGTGAACGAGAAGCAAATGCCGTCAAAGTCAGTGAGGCACAGAGATTTTTCCCCACTGTTGCCGTTACTTAACTGATATTTTAATCGCTATGACAGAGAAGAAGATATATACAAATTTGGAAACAGCTGGTAGGAGTTTTCCTATGATGTTGTTTTAATCAAACTAAATTATCGGTTAGAAGCCCATTTTTGTGCGCATTTTTTAATAGGTGTGTATATTTTTGAAGAAATAGAAGGTTGCGAAATTGAAAATGACTGGAACTGACTATTTCGAATTCACAGGATTTGAAAGTGAGCTCATTTGATTATGATAAACAAATTGTTTTTAAAGGAAAAACTGTAAGAAGATCAATAGCATACAAAGGCATACTAATTTTTATGGCAGCACTGATTGCAAACGATATCGACTTAATACAAAACATTTGTTGCCAATTTGAGAGAAGTAGTTTCTTAAGTCGGCTAGCACATTGTTCAGTCTTTTGCAGTCATCCCGTTCTGCATGAGAACGTGCCCGTTCATATCCCAATCAATGCACCCACATGGGGGTTCCAGTTTGCATGTGGAATTAGCACTGCTATATATTATTACTTTCGATGAAGATTTCTTGCCTCGAATAATCTGACCTCGATATGTCTCTTCTAGTTTAGTTTGATGTCTAAAATAATGTTTTGATATATAATCTCCGGTGATGGTTTCGGCCCGCACCACTTTGAAAGCGATTGTTTGAAAGATAGCTAGAAGAACCTTAGAAAGTTGAAGGTCCCAGTTATACTGTCTTCAGTCTGGAGAGAACAATCCAATTCGGAAAAAAACCCTTTGAAAAAAAAGTTTGGCGGAAAGGTCTGATTTGGCAAGCTATTTGTGAATGTGAAAGTTGCCCTAATGGTTAGTCTGTATTTGGAAGGACTTGGCTTCAGAACATAACGCTCGTGTCACCCAAAAGTGGTTCGAAGATAAAAGGTACATTATATTTGGAAAAATTTGAATCCACCCAACGTGCCTAAGCTGCCGCCAATTTAGCGATATTGGGCCCAGATGAGAGCAAAACATTTAAGCATAGGAAAACCAACAAAAAACGTTACAAAAGTATAAAGGAACAGTGTCGCTTGTTGACGGGTCTCTCCAGAAAAGCTCGAACATATGGACAGCAACGAATAAAATGATACAATTTATTTACCTGCAAAAAATATACAAACAAAGCAACTGCTTAGCACTGTATGAGCATTTTTCAATTATATTAATCATATAGAAATATTTTGTTTTCAATGCCAACGGAAGTTAATCAGATTAATTTGAGTAAGTTTTTAATATTAAAGAAGCCATAAATATGTCATTTATATGAAGGGGCAGCAATATTAAAAAAAAAGAAAAATAATGGGCCTCATAAATTTTTGAAAGCTGACAAATAATATGGTTATAACAATGCATATGAATGTGTAGAATACAAAAACCGGTGTTAATGATGCAAAATGGCCTTGCTTTAATTGACTTTCGTATATTGATTTACATTTTTACTAAACAAACATACATACAATAGACTCGTAATTTATACAACAATTTTTTTTGGAAATATAACTTGCTATTACTTGTAGATATGAGATCTATATACAGCTGCGGTCAAACCTTAGTAGAGTACATACTTAAAATATAATGAATTAAAAAAGTACCTGTAATCCCTTCTATAAAAAAATTTTATTTTTCCTCTTATAACTCAAATATCTATCAAATCATATCCTTATAAAATTTTGACCTTTATCCTATTTTAATAAGATCAAACAAAATATTTAGAAAAACTCCAGCGAATTTTGCGCGGTTAAAAACTTAGTAATGTAACAAACCTCGCAGTAAAATTTTGACATAACTTTTATGTAAAGTCATTTTTTATTGATTTTTTACATTGGGTGTTGCCTAATATTTAAATTAGTATTTAGTTGCATGCGCCTTGGCATTGTGTCACAAAGTTTTTGGCATCATTCAACCGAAATCGACTTCCATGCACTTTTTCAGCTTTTCATAGTTGCGTATGCGATGTAGGCTTGCATTGAATCCTTGACATCAACCTACAAATTTTCAAAGGATTTCATGTATGTTGACTGTGGTGGCCATCCCCTGACTTCGATCTGGCTTTCCTCAAACTATATTTAAGCGACTTTGCTCGTATGGTTCGCGTCGCTGTCTTACTGGCACGTCGAAATAACTTGTGTTTCGTTTCCGGCATATGGCAGCATGATGTCCTTAAGTATATCAAAATATGGAGCGCCGGTCAAAATTTCTTTAATGTGTACCACGCGTATCCAAGAAAAGCATGCCAAGACGATAATACTGGAACCTCCATGCTTTACGGTTTTTGTTGTATACGTCGGATTGTATTCGGTATTAGGTGGCCATCTTACATATTGGCGTGATCCCTTTCAACCATACATGACAATCTTCGACTAGTCAGACCGTCAAATGACTTTTGACTACCTCCATCTTTCATACTTGCGTTTTAGTCAACAGCGTTACTTTTCTTGGACTGTGGGTACCCAGTACGCCGACGAACAGTCTCAATGGGGATTCCGGGGGTTGATAAGCGCAATACCAAGCTTTATAGCTTCAAAGCTTCCGCAACCCAATTGTCAACCTCACCTACGCATGGGGAATCCTGTTACAAATATGAATGTATCATACACATATTTAACAGGCGAGGCTCTGGCGACCCTAAGTTCCTCGTGGAATTAGGGGGATGGGGGCGGGATGGCCTAGAAGGTTGTGGTCATATTAATCGTTCCCGAGATGGTCCAGCTGGTACCTTAATGGTGCTTTGTTACCGGAACGTACCGAATCTATATCCGGCAAAGGACCATCAATTTCGACAAAACTCCCTAAAACCTTCGGGGAGTGTCTTTATCGTTAATACAACAACAAAAACAGTCTCAAAACGCTTGAAGACACTTTTAAGGCATATTTGAGTATCTGACGACGAACTCAATTTCACCTATTGACGTTGCTGGCTTTCTTCCACGCTTTTTGCCACTTGGTTGGTACTTGATGGCATTATGTACCACTGTTGGTTAGCAACTAATGATATTGTTACGAATTCTGGGGATTTCTGATAGTTATACACCTTCTGCCAACGTTCAGTATTGCGAAATGATCTTTATTTGGACTACTTTGAGAGTATTACAATTATACTTCAATACCACGTATTTTATAAAATCGTATTTAAATCAAAACTGATTACTGACTCCTCAGCTTGGGCTGCTTTTATACTCTCTGTTGCATCGTCTGCATATTTCTCCTAAGGTCTAGACGTTTCACCTACTAGAACTGTTGTACCTCCTGCTTGGTAATTGAGCTATATGCGTGTGTTTGTGTGAGTAACAACTTCGGATGACGACTATATGTGTGTGCGTGAGATATCTCTTCACTTCGAGCTGCTGGTTATGTGTGTGCATGTACATAAGTTTGGCTGCTTACTGTTTTTATTGTTGTAATTATTTACTAACAGCATAGTGATGCTAATATTCTCACAATATTCGCACTTCCACATATGCAAGTTTTTGTCCATCAAGCAAACAATTCTCTTATGAGAGCGCGCCTGCTCAGGTGTGCTTCGACGTTCCTTGAGACTACTGAATAGAGTAATAAAAATTGGCCATTAGTCATAGCATATCAAAAAAAAACTAACCTCAGCGTTGCTTTTTAAAATTTTTAAAAAGATACCAACATTTATGAACGAGCCAGAAAAATTCTTTATAATTTGGAATTACACACAAAAAGTATCAGCCCAGGTTGAATCCGAGGTAGTCAGTGTTGGGATGCCCTATATGAAGACTACTTGTTTATGACAACTGTAGGACTGGACGTTTTTATACTCTTTTATGGTTATTGTGGAGCTGGCACTATTTCTATTCTTCTTTCTAATCTTATAGATGATATCATGCTGGATCTTTTTGTGCCTCGACGGATATTTTAGGGCGAGTTTGCTTTGTACGCTTTTTGTTAAGCATATATATAGATTATGCATATATAAAGGGACTTCTATATTGTACCATTTACACCTGAATTGGGAACTGTTGAACTGGGTTCCCCCCATAAATTGAGAAAACAAAATTTCAGAACACATTTTTCAGAAAACATTAGTCAGAACCCTTTTCTGAAAGCCAAAATTCAGAAGTCAAAACTCAGAACAAAAATTCAGAAATCAAATTTCAGAAGTCAAATCTCAGAAGTCTAAGTTCAGAAGTAAAATTTTCAAAGGCAAATTTCAGAGTAAAATTTCAGAAATAAAATTCAGAAAGTAATCAGACTAGAGCTTTGATTCCTTCTCGAACAAAAGCGAGATTTTCGAGACCGAGAAATCGAGAACTAGACTTCTCGCGAGATTCTCATGTCTCGTAATACTCGAAATCTCGCGAGTTTCTCGACATTCTTACTTAATCGCTGCATGCCCGTATTTTACACTGGGTTTTTTACTTGCACTTTTTTGTTGATTATATTGCTCAATGACATTTAACTCAAAATAATTTATTAACATATAATTTTGTTCGCATATTTTATTTTTTCACGAGATATCAAGACACGGCTTCTCCCAGATTCTCGAATTACTCGTAGGCTCGCGAGATTCTTTTTCCCAAAACCAAACACAAAACAAAGACAAAGCGGACTAGATGGCGTTGCGTTGTCACTTTAATAGACACACTACATCCAATAACAACCCACACATTACCATGTCTGTTGTGTTTGAATCAAGACAATTTGGTAAAAAAACACTTCTGCACATTGCACAAGGTTTTGTCATCAGCAATGTCGTCTTATGAGAGCGCCGAGTCAGTTGTGCAATTCGACGTTTCTGAACTATTGAATAAGCAGTAATAAAAACTTGGTCATTAGTCATAGGATATCAGCTAGCCTCGCATTATTTAAAATTTTTAAAGAACCAAATTTTGTATACACTTTTCGCGCATTACTCAGATTTCGACTGACTAAAAAGCGGTTGCAACTAAAATTTCATACAATTTTAACAAAACCAACAGGTTCATCCTAACAAGTGATTGCATGTTTTAGAGCCAACTTCCTAGACTAATGTATTTTTTGTGTAGATACCAAAAATTGTTGTGATAAAAATAAATTGACCACTTAAATGAAATGAGTCATAAGCATTACTAAGATTTTGACCGCAACTGTATACCACACTAGTCATTATCGAAAACGTTACTCTAATAGCGACCCTACAGCCAATATACATACATATTTAAATGACGTTATCTATAATTGATTTTTTCCGTGTACTTTTAATTTGTTTTTTCGTTAAAATGCTATAATTTGTGTTTATCGTAAACTCACGTTCCTGACAAATCTTTATCTCTTAAATTGTGGCATAAATTCCATTGTAAATCAACAAACACCTTTTGACGCAATGACTGAATATCCGGTTTAAGTAATGTTATTTATTATATGAGCTCGCTTAAGTTATAGTATCTTTATGTTAAATTGAACAAGTTAATTTGTACTAATGTTTGTATGTATGTTTTTTTATGTTTGTATGTTGATATATGTACGTGCATGTAATTTGTGTGAATGAATGCATTTGCATTTTATTTGTTTTGCTAAAAAGCTTTACTAATTTGTTTAGTAATTTGAATTTATTTTAGTGATAGAAGTGTACACATTTAGTTAAACATATTTACATACATACACATGTATGTTAAATTTCTTTGAAGCGCATATATATGTTTCTACGTATAGCTCATTCCATCGTCACGGGTATACTTACACAGCCACCATAAAATAAAAGCGCTACAATGTTGATGAACTGCTCTCTGTTTGTTCGCTATCGATAACTCTGGAATGACCCTTAGGCATATAAATTGTTATTTGAACATTCTTTTAACACTAGCAGGGTTTATTGTTGCGTTGCGTGAGTCAATAAAGTGTTGAAATTTTATACAACTTTTAATGACAATGAATTATTTATGCAGCTATGGAAATGCAAATGGGCGAAATTTTATTAAACGATTTTCACAATAAACTGTTAAATTAAGTATCTTTCGTAGCGTGATTCGATAACTAGCAAACAATTCTCAACGATATGTGATTAATGAGTTGATAAATAACAAAATGGTGAGTTGATAAATAGCAAAGGACAAATGAGAACAAATCTATGGCGACCCTGTTTCGCACTGCTGCGTACACGTATGAAAACGCTCGAACTCAGCAAACCTTTGGCAGAACGACCTATCTTTGAATTTGTTTCAATATTACCCAAACGCGACATAAATTCAATACATTTTTTGATGAGCAAGAACGTTTTTGAAACATTCATTCAACCAAGGACGAAGAAGTCCCAGAAATTGTTAAAAAAAAGATTGTTGTAGAAAATTTTCAGACTGTCCGTTTTTCAAATTTTAAGAAAGGCTTTGGTAGGAAGGTACAAAAGTGCAATGTACAGACGACCCAGAGATAAGACGTTTTTTTACCACCATATTACATAATGACGAAACTCGTTTGCAACTATTTAGCGAATTGTTGTATGACAACGATAAAGTTACTCACAAGGCAGACGTCGGTCTGACATATTTCCACCGAAGAGTTGAATAAGTTCCGACCAACATATTTGTGCCTCGTCCTTTAAACTGTATAACTACGAATAAAGTGACTGGAGAATTCCATCTCGTCGTCCATACAGCGAACACAGCTGCTGCTGTATAAGACCATTAGGCCATCGGATGGACTTTCATTGGGAAGTCTTCAACTATCATGTATAGATTCGCCAAACGACTTTGATACCTGGCAAGATGTAGTGCTAGCCTGGCGTTTGCTTAGCTAACTCGAAGCCCACTTATTTAAAAGCAGCCAGAAAGTGGTCAGCGAAAACCCAAAGGCTATAATAGCAGCCACATTTAGTTCGCAAATGCCTGCTCGTATCAATAGACCAACGTAACAGTTGCCATATATATCCATATAGAGCTTTGCTTTGGCACTCATATTATTTATTAAAAAAAAAGCTCAATGTCGCTGCGAGTTAGGTCAAGTAATCCCTGACAGCCGTCGACCTGGTGGTGGTAGAGCTGTGCTCATTGATATACGCTTGGCTATCCAAGTAAATATTAAATTCGCTGACAGTGAAAGAGTCGTAGGAATATGTTTGCTATCGCATCGTATATAGCGGTGACCTACGCCTGGGACCCTCCTGGTGGTCTTAATTTCCTGTGGGTACCGAGATTCCTTAAGAACGCTCGCTCAGCCCATCCATCCAGCTTGGATTCTTCCATGAGCAGGTTCACCAAAATCTTGTCCCAACAAATTCTCCCTTTCCTGCTTGCTTTGAGGAAATACGAACGTTGAAACTTACAACGGTAAAGAACCCGTTCACAGTAGTGTGTCTTACCAGCGTTAAGTTAACGCCAGTCAGGATGCTATAATGTCTAATAACTCGTAAACTTACATACATATATCCCGCTTCTTGAAGGTTTATTGCTGCTGCCATTTTGCCCACGAGCTAAATCGGGTACAGATTCAGCATTTATCTCTAGTGAAATCTTGTTCCTCCTCATGTACAGAGGCAGCGCCGTTTTTGCTAGTGTTGGGAGCTAATCCGCATGGCACACATCACCTGGTCGGTACACCAGGTACCCCTTTAAATCGTTCTTCAGTGTATTCAAAATTTTGTACGGCGAAGTATTACCAGACCATATACATTAGCCCCCATTTAGCATCAATACTCTTAAGATCCTGAAGTAGGTCACTCTAAACTATGACCTTAGACAGGACAAAAAAAAACGTAAACCTGTAGCATACGCCTTCTTGGTCTTCTCACAGCCTTCCTTCTAGTGCTAGTAGGGTCGTTAAAGGCTCTTTTGATGTGTTTGAAAGGAACCCAGCACAAATTCTCTGCTTCAAGTGACCCCACATCAGCTTGACAATAAAAAAAAACTATCTTTGTAGATCTACTGTACAACGGACATGTTGAGGTGCATAAACCGCTCTCGAAGAATCCTGCTCCTTACATAAAGATAAATCAGGAACTACTGCGTTTAGAAAAAACCGCTGACAGACTGTAAGCCACTGCTATTTCATTGCTCGCTGCTGTATGTTATAAAAATATCCTGTTATAAAACTCATCACTTAAAGCAACATTTGCTAACAAAACTTGCTTAGTGGGTGTAATGCCAGAGTCCAGTTCATGTAATTGATGAATAATTAGTCACTCACTCACACATATGCATATGCCTGTCAAAAAATACTTCCTCATTTCGTTGAGGAGCTGTACTTCCTGTTGAAAAAGTGCACATATTAAGCCAACTGAATGCTTTTATATTTATTTTAGTGTTGGTTCCTTAGTGGCCAACAAGCGCTACTATGTGGTTTACCTTATCCTGTGTGTGTGTTGCCCTCATCGGTAGTGGCTTAAAGGTAGGCACACATACTCGTACTTTCATTACAAACACGCAAACACACTTAGACATTTGATTTTAGCATGAACTTTTGTTGTGGTTTGTTGTAGCTCTGTTGCTTACTTACTTGCTGCTATTTACGTAAACTTTTCGAACTTTTAGCTTATCGCAAAAGTTTCATTTAAGTACTCTAGACCTTGTTGTTGTTTGTCGTTTACTGTTGCTATTATTGCCCCCAAACAATGCTTTCTTTTACGACCTCAACCCACAAATAAAAAAATGGACTTAATAGTAAACTATTAACAAACTATGTATGCAACTAAGTAACCGCTAGCACCTTATTTACTAAACAACTACTTCTGAGCACATTCTGTTCACTTGTCCAGCATTGTTGTTCCGTCCGTTATTTCAGCTTGTGCTCATTAGATTAAATCTGCAGAGTCGGACTATCAAGACCACTTAATTATTTTGTTTTAGTATTCAGCACAATTTGGTTTCGCATTTGATTTTTAAAGCCGGTAGTGATATTAATACTGTGCAACCTTCACCCTAGTTATGCCCGCAAGAGAGAAATGGGGAAAGGGGTCTCATTTGGATGGGCCGAAGTTGGACGGAAAGCTTGGTGGGGGGTCTTTTGTCAAGAGCTAAATGTAAGCCGGAGGTTTAAGTAGGCTGATAATTGAAGCGTCTTCCAAGAGGAAGATGCCACGATTAAGGATGCTGCTACGGTTGGGGCATTAAAAATACCCTCTGAAAGCGAAGCGGCTATCAAGGCATTCTCTTGAATTATAGTGCTATCGAGGGTGGTCTGGGAGTGGCTGACCTCGCTTGCGATTCCATCGAACTATTTTCTGAAAAATATCATCTGGCTCCCAAGCCAGAGTGATATCCCGTGCAACTGTCAAGCGGATCTCTTATCCCGAATCGGTACAAATGAACCGGATGAAGATTGCTGTAGGGGTTTTGGGACTTCCCTAGTTACCTGCGGTCTGCTCCTGCATATATGGGCCTCGAGTCAGCTCAGCAAGCGTTGGGGGGACACCACCTCTTGCAGAGTTGTAAGATCTTTCTGGCCGAAAGTGGGTCGCAGGAGGTCTGCCGAAATAATTGGGCTCACTGAGGCTCATCTATCAATGGTCATTGAGGGTTTGACCGCGCTCTGTCCAATGGACATCCATGCGGTACGTCTCAATATACTGGAAACCTCATCCTGCTGCAGATGTACGCAGGATGATCATTGCACAGCTCTTGTCAGACTAGGCAAAATTAATTTGGTCGCGACTCACTTGGATCTCCGGGAGATTTGTCCAAGGTAAAGATTGGTCTCTATTGGTAATACTAACAATTACGCCTTAGTTCGCGATCTACGGCTGCTAGACTTAAATAACTCAATATAAGCATATACTTCCTAAAAGCTACTTCTTAACAGAGCTATCAGCATATTTTGAGACTCTTCCACACATTCATTTAAAGAGAGTAGATATCTTTGATATCTGGATAAGATATCTTCGATATCTGATTTTTTTTTCAAAAAACTGTTATCGCCAACGTTTTTACAACAGATTTTGAAAAAAAATATATATATTTTTTGGGTTTGGAAAAATTCACCCTTTCGCCATTTTTTTTTCGCACGCTCGAAAATTATTTTTTTGGGTATGCGAAGTGGAACTTTTTTTCCTGAACCCAAATCCTATCAAAAAATCGATGGCGCGATATCGGTAACTTTTCGTCAATAGAAATCGACCCAGGTTAGTATATATATACCTAGATAGATCGGAACCCAGACCATATCCAAGACAGTTCCTCCTATAAATCCTTAAAAATCTCCAAATTAAGACTGAAAACAACCATTTTACTATCAAACGTAGGCTCTGTCCGGTGTTGCGTGGTTTGGTTGATACCTACACAGCTACTGGTTATATGTTATTATTTATGTATGCCGAAGCTATTCTTTCCTAGAACATCTAAGCTATTTTTGTTAAGCTACATATGTTGGTTTGTTATTATTGTTGGCCTCATTGTAGCTACTGTTAATCCATATTCAGTTCAGTTTGCAATTTTTCCCTTAGAGTATTGAGGTTGTGGTTCCCAACCAGCCGATTGCAATTCGTATTTAATATCGTCTGCTTTTCTAAAGCTTTGTCATTCGTATTTCTTTTTATATTTTTCTTTACACCAATGCAACCATAATATCTTAATTTTGTTGTTGTATATTTTGTGTATGCTTTGCTTATCCTTTGTTGTTTTTGTTTTTATTTTTTTTATTGTTTGCTGTTATTATTTCCATTATTCTGTCTCATTCACCACACTGTCACTTTGTCTCTTCACATTTGTTTTACTTAGTTGCATTGTCTTAAGCTGAAGGTTAAATAGAACTTCCGGATTTCACTTTGTTCATCCAACACCTTCTATCCAACCTTTTTCCTTTGACATTTAGTTAGCTTATCAACATCTCAAGTTTTCATAAGTATGTATGTAGTTTGAATATGTACATATGTTTATGTACTAAGTTTTTCTGTTGTAAGGTCTCATGTTATTCTTAGCTTTGTGTTAACCTGTAAAAGTTTTAGGGATCATTCAAAATTTCTCTTTTGGCTATTTAAGTTGTTTGCTTTTACGTTGATAGGCCGCAGACATTAACCACTTGAGGGCATAAGAACTTCAGTTTTGTTAGAACGAATGGCAATATCTGCACTCGGTTACTTTGACTTTATCTTCTTTTGGTACTTTCTTGTTTTTCTTTGCTTCTTTTGTTGTTTGTAACGCCTATGCACTCTCTTTGGCTTATGTTTATGTCAAGTGTACGAAAATCATTTCGAGTACCCACATTTCATTTGATTCGATAACAAAGGTGTTATATAAGGGCTGTTATGATTGTTACACACAAATTATGTAATAGATTGAGCTTTTTTTTTGTTTTATTGAGTTTATTTATTTATTCTACATGTTGAAGTTTTCTTGTGGAATTACGCTAATTAAAAAGTTTTGTTTGAGGGCGGTTGGATTAATATTTACTAAAGTAGGGGAGATAATACTTACAGTGGTAAATGTGAGTTCTATATTGCTATGATGACGTGACTTTTTCAGTTTTATCTAGATTAAATTCAAGTGCCTAATTTTCAGAAACCATAACTTAATAACACCTTCACTAAAAGTTTCATTTGTTTGTAGGTAGAATTCGTGATGTGAGCACTTGTCAAACATTGGGTTTTTTGGCCTTTGTTCCAGCTACTTGTTTTGCTGCTCATCATTATACCTGATGAGCGGTCTGAGCACAGCAGGACTCACCATTCGATTATATTTTTTTTCTGTTTGTGTTCTTTTCTGGTGGGCAATGTGTATGGCGGAATCCAGACTGAGAGCGTAAACTAAAAGTAAGTGTGGGCGAAATGTTTGCAAGTTGTATGCTGTGTGTGACAATAAAGGTTCTAAGTGTTGGGTAAGAGTGGACGGACTAGTGACAATGGTATCATTTATGGGGAATCTAGAAAGTTGTCTAGGATAAGTGTAGACGTAACGTGTGGGATTGGTAAGAGGATGGAAAGGAAAGGAAAGGAAAGGAAAGGAAAGGAAAGAAACCAAAATCATACTCAAAAGAAAAACACTAACACTTGACACGGAAAATCAACAAAACAAAATAAGTCAAACACACTTACTTAAATCAGTAACAACTTTCTTAAAATTGAGCAAATTTTCCATTTAGTGAGCAATAGAGTCTACATACTGTGCGTCTGAATCACAAGTCAGCTGTGTACAAAATGAGTTTGATTTTGATGGCGAGTCAGCCAGAGTCATGTAAGCGTGACTAATAATAACATTTTTTCACTTACATATCGAAACTGACTCTTGACTCTGACTCACTGTGTGTATAGCCTATAAGTATTTCAATTGTTTTTATAACGACTTTCATTGTGGGAACATTTTTCTTAAATTTTTTCAATCAAGAATACTGGATTAAATATTTTTCACAATATTAACATGTAAAAAAGTTGAGCACCTCAACTAGAAATCCGCTGCCGTTAAATTTACACAATTTTATTTATTTTATAAAATGTTTCCCTATTTTTAAGGAAATTATACAATTATGCTTATAACGAAGAATTAAAATGGGTTTAATTTTTAAAAAACTTATTCAGATTAAGGGAAGGATTTCTATGGAGAAATTTCATATATAAGTTTTTCTATTTCAATAGCTATTTGCCTCGTTTTTAGGATATTTTTTTTTGAGTGCAAGCCTGAACCGAAACCGAATGGCGTTATCGATAACAACCATTGTCGACGAGTTAGCGGTTTGTTATGCATTAATTATCGGTTTGTTATCGACAAGGTATAGTCGATCTGTGTCGCGAATTATAGAAAATTTTAAATCGACAACGAACGGTTATCGATTTTCTATTGAAAAATATCGAGTAATTTTCAAAATGTTATCGATTTGTTTTTATAGTGTTATCGGAGAGTCATCGGCGTCTTATCTATATCTTTTTACTGTGCAGCACTTCCCCATCCGCTAATCGCTCTAGTTCTGCTCTATTAAGAGTCGGTAATAGTGCTTATTCTGTCCCCTCACATTGCTTGACTGCGCTTTTTTAAATTTGTTTGTCCTTTGCAGACCTTTTGTATGCGTGTTTAACTGCTTCAGTCGTGAGTGGTTCTGAAATAGTGGTGGCCTTTGAATAAAACATATAGCTCAGGCTACAGCGCTGTTGGTACAAATTTGACTTATATCCGTACCGCTCTGTATCCGATTAGCACCAGCTTGGAGGTAGTCATTAAACCTGAAGTTCGAAACATCCGCTTTTCGCGACTGTCTCATATAATCGCTGTAGGGGGAACATTGCGAAATATTTTGCTGGCGCAGCTGCAGCGTCACAATATTAATATCTGCTTAGTCGAGAAGAAATCGTAAGCCCTAGTGTGGAAGGGAAAAAATGTCAATGGGTCGATTGAATGTCCCAAAACACGTGAGATGTTAGTGGCGAAGCGGAGACGACAGGTTGGCTGAGTTATCAGTATATTCTGGTGGAGTAGCCGGAAGCATCGAATATAACATCTATGGTGGGTGACTGACGGTAGGAAACAAATGAACATACAAAAGCCGCCCTCAGGTGCTTTTCTACTTCCGCCCTGATGTCATAGCAGACTGCTAATTGTATGTTAACAGCGGCGACAGTTTGAAATTGAGGCTGATATTACGGCAGTAGACCTATGGAGTGCCAGCGTCAAAAGCGGGTGGTTCTGATGTCAGAATATCGAAGAGGTCAATGGAAATGGATATAATCGTGTGAGATTTCCTTAAACCAATGAAAATGCTACCTCACTTACTGGAAACCGCCCCCACCATAGTTGCACGATAGTTTACTGTGCGAGAATGGAATGCGGATATGTACCAGCCGAGATTTCTTAGATTGATCTTTGAGTTGACGATAGTGCACTCTTAATGCACAGCGGTGCCCCATTGAGCTCACATATCAGCCTACAACTGGAGCCAAAGCTAAAAGGGATGGGTCGATAGTCATAAGGAAACCGGCTGAATCTTGAATAACTGGATAACGAGCGCAATAACCTGAAAACATTCGGCCTCTTGAAAGGTTCATGGCTCCCTTTTACTCAGCTTACTGACGGAAGAAGAGTTATGCTTTGAATGCATATTTTCCACGGCATATTGGAGAAGACTGATTTGCTAGAAGAGCTGGCCATGAAATCTGATTTAAAGAGGAAAATACTCACAAGAATCTGTATGTTTAAACTAGAACTCACTCGCCAACATACTATTAAAAAAAATTTCAATTAAACAATCTTCCATTAAAAAAATTAGATTAGCTATTGAAACAACATGACTAATTGCGCAACAAAATGTCAAGCACACCTGCCAACAGCTGTTCGACGACAAAAAAAAACGGCGTCTTTTGCAATGCCAGTAGCATAAGTTGACGTCACTCATGACGCATGGCCTTATAGGTGGTTATTTCCATTGTTGTAGTTTGTTGTTGTCTTGACTTAATTAGCCGCCAGGCGAGTAATTAGTTTAAATTGAGCAAAGCAAAAGCCAGGAGTCTGAAGTGTTGGTTAATGGCCGCCAAAAAGCATATGACAACACGAACAACACACAAGTAAACTGGACAGGCGATTGACACTTAACAGACTGAATAACATTCCTTTCAACATGCAAAAAAAATGCAAATTGAAAATTAAAAAAATTGCGTTCACATATAAGCACCACTTGTAAAGGCACAACTGCCTACTTTGTCAAATGTTATGCGCAACGGCACTCTATACCCCTCGTGCTTGTTTTTTTTTCTTCTTACCCATACGTAGATTGTATCACTGCCAAATTACCATTCTTATCTCTGTGTTGTAAATTTTCGAAAACACAAAAAAAGCATGTTTTTGCAAAATAACGAAATAATTAATTTAATCAACTCAACTCAGTCGGTGGTGCCCTCTAAAAGCGGGCGAGTGTGTCTGACTAACTGCTCAATATTTTTATATTATATGCTACATACTTACATGCATTCTTTACATGTTACTAACAGCTTTAGCACACTTTTTTTAATTTGTACACCTTTTTTTGTTGTTCTTTATTTTGCAGTCCAACCGGTGCAACGCTGCGTACACAATACGAATAAAGTGATTATTTATTGTCACCCGGGTACCTGTAAGTGCGGTCCTACACATGTCCATTGCGGCCAGGAGTATTTCTTCGATTTTAATGCTCAGGTGAGTTAGATGCGATTTGTGTTGTTGTTTTATTTGTATTTATGTAACATGAAAGCTTGTATACATATTTGTTATTTAACTGCCAATTCATAGTGGCAGCTGTGCTACTGCTATTTTCACTTTTAGCCGATTTGTCGTACGGGGGGTGAAATGCTTTTAAATTAAATATAGCAAATCCCTTAAGTGCTTCTGGTCTTAGTAAGAGTTTTCACTAGTCGGTTCATGGGACTGGGTTTATGCAGCGATTGTGCATGAACATATGGCTAATGAAATTGCCGATTGGTTAAATTTTTATTTCCTCAGCTATTAGGGAATATTTCAGCATGGGACACTCTATTTGCATTGGAACTTAATGCAGTTAAGCTGTACCTTAGAAGAGTATGAAATAAATACGTGGAAGTAAGTTAGATATACCCGACTTACCTAATGATAACTGAAGCTTCTATATTGAATGACGAACTGGAATGAATTGTTAATGGTATTTAATAAAAAAGACAGTGATATAACATTAAAAACCGATTAATGGAGTCCCTGCTCGGGGCGTCGTTTGCGAGACATTTTGCTTCATACATAGTATAACTACTAGTAAAGCTTGAAAAATCTGACTAATGTTCTAACACTCAGTACAACCAATATGATTTTTGAATATGTGAGATTTAGAATTAGAGCCACTTTCAATTTTAAAAGTTTTTAAAAACTACACTCGTACTTCGACTCTGGGTGGAACAATCTGCTCGGGCGCCATGTGTGCATTAAATTTTGAATTATTGAATGCTAGATTAGCACATGACTTCTTGAATGGTATAATAGTATATCATGAAAATCCAATAGATAATCCAGCATGACAACCGGTTCCCATTTTTGAAAATCTGATTCCAGATTGCAATCTAAATACGCGGATCTCAAGCAACTTGCTCTAAACTCAATTCATTTTTTAAGTGCAATTTTTTAGACGTGAGGTGGGCATGTGGCAGCCTAGACCTTAGTTTGTTGATCTGAGGTAGCACTAAATGTGGAATGGGGGGACGTGGATAACGATACACAGTGAACAGAAAATCCATAATAAGGAATCAACACGCATCATATCTTATCGAATTAAAGCAGCATTTAACAGCGTGGGAAGGATTTACCTGATCAGGTGCTGTGTCATGCCTGACTTTGAGTTCTATATTGTTTAAAACCAATAACTTTCGCAAAAATATTTTCTCCAGTCTGCCTCGCCACGAATTCGAACAATTAATTGATTTTTTCGTATCGTTGGCGACTCGATTTTTTACCGCTCTAGCTATTTGAGTATTTCAGCTTACTGTTGTTGGTGTTGTGAACGCAAAACATTTTCCCGTTGTTTCAAGAGGTATGTAACGCAAAAAAATAAAGAGATGTAAGGGCAAATAACCTCCGCAAGAGATTTCAGGCCAAGCTTCTCTTTCAAATTGCGTTGTGCTTCCTTTTATTTTTTCTACAAATTGGTTTTATGTCGACTCCGAACAGCATCTGCAAGGTGGCTGAGTTTTCACTGAGAAGCTTTCCATGGCAGAAATACACTCGGAGTGCTCGCTAAATCACTGACGAGTGGCGACACCCGCTTAGAAAAACTTTTCTTCTAATTGGAAAAAGTGTTTTATAAAATTTTGATGTTGCTTTGCCGGGGCGTGAACCCAGGATCCTCGGTATGGTATGTGGATCACGCTAACACCAGAACACGGTGACCGCCATGTAACGCGTATATATGTAGATATTTGTCCATTAAGCTCTGGCAATAACACCTTATTGTACACGCCCGACTGGCGCGAGAACCTTATAGTCTGTGATTTGAATCACCTGCTATGACTGCCATGCCTTACGGGCGGGTATATTCTAAGCATATTAATTTGCATGAACCTTAATTTTTGTTGCTTGCCGCAAACTCGACACGGATCCGAACAACTAAATTTCCAAAAACCCAATTTCGCATATTCCCTTTCGAATTGGACACCGACTCAAAAAATCACATCTGACAGAGCTTAGTTTCTTTCTCGAATTCGCCACGGGTCCTGAAAATTACATTCGAGAAAGCCTCCATGTAGGAAAATGTCTAGTTTTGTACTGGTCCGACTTTTTGTACATTTGAAACCATAAGAGTTCGCTCTCATCTCTTTTGCATGCTTTCAACTGGTGAGTTGGCTACTTCTAAACTAGAAATTCGTATCACTCGTTACTGACTGGGCTAATTTCGTAAAATTGCGCCTAGGGGTTAGATGTTTGCTTGTTTTGCAAAGTTACTTGCAGAAGCGTGTGTCTGCTCGGGCGCCATTTGTTTAGTGGCCATTTTCTACGCATTCGGTTACAGCCATCTAATACAGAGTAGAGTAAAGGTTCCACGTTCTTTATCAATTCACACATTAAAATTTACGTACAGCCTTGACGTGCACATTTGCTCTAAATCGCAGTTCTTATTATGGGTTCCGATATTTTTGCTAAAATATTACAATATAACAAAAACAACAAACCATGAGCACTTTGAATAATTTATTATGAATATTCAAGTGCATATTTTAATCAAAGTTAAAGCCTGTGCATGAAAATATTAATAGAATTAAAACTAAAAAAAAATTACAACAAAAACCAATTTATATTTAAATGCATTTATTTATTATGAATGAAAATGGAAACTTTTGCAACGCTTCACCAATTATATATCGACTTAATTAATTACTGTTGTTTTTTTTTCTGTTTTGCATATAAATTTGTATTTTGCCCTTTATTTTAAGTATGTCAAAAGCAAAAGTTTCACTTCATGATCGACGCAATACAAAACGCAATACAAAAACTATTAATAATTACAGTGTGCAATACAAGTAATCATACTTGCTTGTTTGTGTGTATGTTTCATCACTATAAAAAATCCAATCACATTTTTTTCATGATACGCCCTCCTTTACCAGCAAAATGTCGAATTTAGCTTTTAATTTTATATAAAAAAATAAATATTTTTCTCTGCTTTGTTTTGCTGTGTTTCAACAAAATTTAATTATAAATAATTGCACGATATAAATCAACACACAATTGATGAGACAAGCTATTCTGTCCTTGCTGCTGATATGTAGTTATATAAATACTATATATTCGTATGTATGTATTAGTGTTTGCATCATACTGCAATGTCAAGTGATATTCGTATGACAGGCAAACAAAGTGACCATGCGACATATCTAACAGACAGACAGACAGACAGTCAAATAGCCGCTCTCATCGCTTAACGTTGTCATACTCATTGCTTGATTTGTTGTTGTTGTTGTTTTGGGTTATATGCCTGGCTGGTAGTTCTGTGTTAACTAATCATTGCCATAATATTCAGTGGGGCCACATGAACCCTTCGCCCCACAACAAAAAAGAAGGCACATCCACACAATAATTGGCTTTACGCTAGGATGTCAATTATAATTATAAAACTTAATTATAGCAGCAAAAGTAAAGACAAGAAAAAATTTCCGATTATAAAGAATCAGTGAAGAAGAAAAAAAAATTGATGATGAACCAAAGGTATGCCCAACGGTTAGCCGCTGAAGGACACAAATACGTATTGCAAATGCTGATGTATAATGATGAGCAAGCCTGGTTAACTGGTATGATGAGTTGCTGTGGCTGCTTGGTCGCTTATGTTTGCTGACACATTAAAGGGCAATAAAGGTGGCTTGTTACAAGCATCATGGGCGTATTTATGAAGGTGAGGTAAAAGAAAGGGGTTATTATCGTGCTTAGCTTTCTTGTATTCCCTGGATTCTTCAAGTGGAAAAAAGGTGGGGTAGGCTAATTCTGAAATATTGGGGATCGTTTAGGGAGAGGCTGTTATATAGAGGGAAGTGAAAGTTGCACAGTTAGTGGTAGTGATCTTGCCCTCTGATCGTACTCGGTAACGTTTACGTCTATTTTCTTTCACTTTCGTTAAACCCTTTGTACTCCGCGTGCTATCCCATATCAACTAATCAGAAGCGGAGTATCCATCCTCCCCGTCGTGCAAAGAACTGTCGAAAAACGTGCATACAGCGATGAGGCCTGTACGTCGACAAAGTAGTGATGACTGGACTCCTCTTACAGCAGGAGAGGTTGTAGAACCAGCCCAGTTGGTTCAGAGGGTTGCCTTATAGTATATTGCTCGACTTTTCCACGGAGATATCTTATGGTGGTCATGTGGATTTTTGCGTTCATTAATATTGAGCAGCTAAGCTCGACAACTCTGGTAATATAGATTTTATCAAGTTAGATTCTAGTGACTTTCAGGCAGCTTGATGTCAACAAGATCGTTACATCGCCTTCTTATTAGCTTGAACTGTCCTCCAGCCGACGGATAGTAGTCTGCTTGCTAGGGGCTTGATGCTATGCGAGGTACATCATGTTCTCTTTCAATCACAGTACGTTTTTAGAACTACGATGGTGATATCATACATAACGTTCATGCATCTCTAGTTCCGTTGCTACCAACTTGAAGTCCCTTCAGTGGGACGTAAGTGACAGTCTCTTCTGAACACGTGCTCGGAACTGCTACTGAGTGCTTTCGTCTAAGCAGAATATTACTGGTACATTACCACATGCGTATACTAATCATTTGTGCTCGACTGGCTCAAGCCGCAAATATGTGGACCTGATAATACATGAAAGAGCTGTATAATCATCAACTGGAGCTAAATCACTAGCACAGAAGGGGCACACCATCTAGAAAATTTTTGTGTGAATTTATATAGAGGGATGACGTAGAGGTTTAACGTCGTCGTACCAAATTGTATCAAAGTCTTACTAGCACCTTCGGGTATAACACTGAATGAAGCATTACGTATCAACGTCAAAAACTTCTGAGGGTGTAGTTCCCGCTTCAACAAAAATAGCATCAACAGAATCAGCCAATGATACTCGAGCTCGCGTTACTCTATTTAAATTTCGACGCAGATATGTGTATGGGTAAACTTGTAGCAAGCCGTACTAACTATACCTACTATATATGACGCTCATGAGAAGTTCCCTGTTGATATGGTCATCATTTTGAGTGATAGCTGAGATGACAAGACTTCTCTGAAGAATGATTTCCGTTTCAACTATTAGGATGAAAGTATTTTGTGCGCAATTGACAGCGTTTGCGTGGGCTTCTTTGAGCTTAGGCTGACGACAGAGTGGAAGCAAGAAGCGTGCTATAATATAAAGATAGACATTAGTCTCATTCTTATATAAAAGATGTTCTGGTGCTAGAAACGTTTCAAGCTTGTGAAAAAAACAAATTGCTTCTCCCAAAGCATAGTTAATAGCGAGCACTCTGCTGTTAGCCATGGAGTAGGGGTTGCCACACATACACTATTCTCTTTCGTTTCCACAACACACAAGTCATCTCCATAGTTTTCTCTTTAATAAATATCTCGCTACGCCCCTGCCTGTACGCACATGTCCGTTTATATTAAAAGGGCCGCACAAAATTTAAATCGAGGGATCTTGTTGCGCAGCAAATCAGCAATGAAATCAAAAACCTGTCCAGCAGGCTTTACAGCAAATTCGCAATGTAGCAACAGCGGCCTGAATGCTGCTTCCCTTTTGCTGTCGCTATGAAATGCCTGATTGGCGCATCATTTGTACCCACACAACACATTCAACTTACTTACTTCCCTTACATGGAGCCCGGTAGCGGGGGCTCAGGGGAATCCACCGAATAGGACCGACTTACTGCTCATGCCCCCCTTAGAGGGACCCT